>PJEM01017347.1:0-22340 GCA_004023845.1 Helogale parvula
GCAGAGAAGTAGAGAGCTCTGTAATTTTCACCCATCAGCATCTATCAAACTAAGAAGGACCAAAG
This sequence comes from Helogale parvula, assembly GCA_004023845.1. NCBI lineage: Eukaryota > Metazoa > Chordata > Mammalia > Carnivora > Herpestidae > Helogale > Helogale parvula. The sequence goes on from PJEM01017347.1 coordinate 66, forward strand.
CCACAATGCTGTGATCTACAAGAGTGGGAGGAAAAGACACAGAGTCCACAAAGAAGACATCCTCATAGGTGTGTGAGTGTGAGCTAGGAAAGATAAAAAGGGGCTGCATCCATGGAGAGAACCTGCTGACCATAGAGAGACGAGGGGAAGAGAAAGAGAGGCTGAAAACACTCAGAGAGCCGTCTCTAGAGAAGAGAAAAACATCTGCCCGGTAAGGAGAGGGAACCTATAATCCCATCTATAACCACAGGGCATCGGAGAGAGATCCTTGCTCTAGCTGTGACGTTTTCCTTGGGTTTGGGCCCCTGATCCCAGGTGGCAGGAGGAGAAATTTCTCCCATTATCCCCCTATCCCATTGGCAGCTAGGAAGCTACCTGCCTGAGGGAGTACATCTCATCTCAGGCAGTAGCATTAAAGTGCATGGACTAAGATTTGGAAATGAGGTGGGGTTTGGAAAATAAAACGTGGCCTCTCCTTGGCACAGGGAGATCGGAACCAAAAGAGTGGCCTGCAAAGCTTGGTTTGAGAAGGGATTGGGGCGCGGCCTTTCTTCTTCCAACAACCACAAAGGCAGGGCTTCGTGGAACAGCCTACAAGACCTATCTACACCAAACCATGCCCATCCACGCTGGGGAGCTGCCTTTTTTTTTTTTCTCCTTTTCTGTCCCCCAGAGCCGAGGAAAGACAAACATTGATGCATTGCCATGATTAGATCGATTGTTGGTATTCAGAACTGAGTGATACAATCAAACGGAACAATATCCATATCATAGGAATTCTTGAAGAAGAAGAAAGAGAAAAAGGTCCTGAAGGGGTGATTGATCAAATTATAGCCAAGAACTTCCCCAATCTGGGGAAGGAAATAGACATTGAAATCCAGGAGGCGCAGAGAACTCCCCTCAGACATAACTTGAATCGACCCTCGGCATGACATATCATAGATAAACTGGCCAAATCTAAGGATAAAGAGAGAATTCTGAAAGCAGTTAGAGATCAAAGGGCCCTCACATAGAAAGGGAAATCTATCAGAGCGGTTACAGACCTATCTCCTGAAACTTGGCAGGCCAGAAAGGAATGGCAGGAAATCTTCAATGTGATGAACAGAAAAAAATATGCAGCCAAGAATCCTTTATCCAGCGAGCGTGTCATTCAAAATAGAAAGAGAGATAAAGGTGTTCCCAAATAAACAAAAACTGAGAGAATTCATCACCACCAATCCAGCCCTACAAAAAATCCTAAGAGGGACTCTATGAGGGAAATGTTGCAAAGAATACAAGGTGCCAGAGACACCACTACAAGCATGAACCCTTCAGAGAACACAATGACTCTAAACCCATATTTTTCAATAATAACACTAAATGTAAATGGACTAAATGCTCCAATCCAACAGCACGGAGTAGCAGAATGGATAGAAAACCAAAACCCATCTATTTGCTGTCTACAAGAGACTCATTTTAGACCTGAAGACACCTTCAGATTCAAGGGAAGGGGATGCAGAAATATCTATCAAGCGACTGGAAATCAAAAGAAAGCCGGAGTAGCCATACTTATATGAGACAAACTGGAGTTTAAAGTAAAGGCAGTAACAAGAGATGAAGAAGGGCATTATATAATAACTACAGGGTCTCTCCATCAGGGAGAGCTAACAATCATAAACATCTATCCACCGAATTTGAGAACACCCAAATACATAAAACAGTTAATCACAAACAGAAACCATCTTATTGATAAGAATGTGCTAACCTCAGGGGATTTTAATACTCCACTTACAGCAATGGATAGATCAGCCAGACAGAAAATCACTAAAGAAACAATGGACCTGAATGACACATTGGAACACATGGATTTGACAGATATATTTAGAACTCTACATCCTGAGGCTAGGGAATTCACTTTCTTCTCAAGTGCATATGGCACATTCTCCAAGATAGATCACATACTGGGTCATAAACAGCCCTTCATAAATATAAATGAATTGAGATCATACCATGAACACTTTCATATAGATCACAGCGCTATGAAACTTGAAATCAATCACAGGAAAAACTCTGGAAACCCTCCAAAATCATGGAGGTTAAAGACCACCTACTAAAGAATGATTGGGCCAATCAGGCAATTAGAGAAGAAATTAAAAAATGTATGGAAGCAAATGAAAATGAAAATACAACAATCCAAACTCTCTGCGATGCAGCAAAGGCAGTCCTAGGAGGAAAGTATATTGCAATCCAGGCCTATTTCAAGAAGCTAGGAAAGTGCAAACTCAAAATCTAACAGAGCACGTAAAGAAACTGGAAGAGGAGAAGTAAGAGCACCCGAAACCCAGCAGAAGAAGAGAAATAATACAGATCAGGGCAGAAGTAAACAGTACAAAATCCAAAAAAAAAACAAAAAACAAAAAACAAAAAACAAACAGTTGAACAGCACAATGAAACCAAGAGTTGGTTTTCTGAAAAAATAAACAATATTGATAAACCTCCAGCCAGGCTCCTCAAAAAGAAAAGAGAGAACTCCCAAATTGTCAAAATCATGAACGAAAATGGAACTATTACAACCAATCCCTCATAAATACAAGCAGTCAAAGGGGAATACTATGAAAAATTATATGACTAAAATCTGGACAACCTAGAAGAAATGGACAAATTCCTAAACACACATACACTCCCAAAATTCAAACGGGAAGAGATAGAAAATCTAAACAGACCCATAACCAGTGAAGAAATCAAACCAGTTATCAAAAACCTCCCAATGAATAAGAGCTCGGGGCCAGATGGCTTCCCTGGGGAATTCTACCAGACATTTACAGCAGAGTTAATACCCATTCTTCTCTAGCTAGTCCAAAAAATAGAAATAGAAGGAAAACATCCACATTCATTCTATAAAGACACCATCACTTTGATTCCCAAATCGACAGAGACTCAAAAAAAAAAGAACTACAGGCCAATATCCCTAATGAATACAGATGCAATAATACTCAACAAGATACTAGCAAATCGAACTCAACAGCACATAAAACAAGTTATCCTCCATGATCAAGTGGGATTCATTCCTGGGTTACAGGACTGGTACAATATTAGCAAATCCATCAATGTGATTCATCATATTAACAAAAGAAAAGACAAAAACCATATGATCATATCGATAGATGCAGAAAAAGCATTTGACAAAAGACAGCATCCTGTCTTAATAAAAACCCTCGAAAAAGTCGGGAGAGAAGGAACATCATAAAAGCCACTTTTGAAAACCCCACTTCTAATATCATCCTCAATGGGGAAAAGCTGAGAGCTTTTCCCCTGAGATCAGGAACACAAGGAGGTCCACTCTCACCACTCTTGCTTAACACAGTGCTTGAAGTCCTAGCATCAGCAATCAGACAACAAAAGGAAATAAAAAGTATCAGAATTGGTGATGAAGAAGTCAAACTTCCACTTTTCACAGATGACACGATACTCTACATGGAATACCTGACCAACTCCACCAGAAGCCTACTAGAACTGATTCATGAATTCAGGAAAGTTGTAGGGTATGAAATCAACATAGAGAAACCGGCTGCATTTTTATACACCAATAATGAAGCAACAGAAAGAGAAATCAAGAAATTGATCCCATTCACAATTGCACAAAAAAACCATAAAATACCTAGGAATAAACCTAACCAAAGACGTACAAGATGAAAACTATAGAAAACAGGAAAGAAATTGGAGAAGACACAAAGAAGTGGAAAAACATTCCATGCCCATGGATCAGAAGAATAAACATTGTGAAAATGTCATTATTACCCAAAGCAGTCCACGCATTCAATGCAATCCCAATCAAAACTGCACCAGCATTCTTCTCAACGCTAGAACAAACTATCCTAAAATTCATATGGAACCACAAAAGACCCTGAATAGCCAAAATGATATTGAAAAAGTAAACCAAAATGGGAGGCATCACAATCCCAGACTTTAGCCTCTATTACAAAGCTGCTGCCATCATCAAGGCAGTATGGTATTGGCATAAAAACAGACACATAGACCAGTGGAGTAGAATACAGAACCCAGAATTGGACCCACAAATGAATGGCCAATTAATCTTTGACAAAGCAGGAAAGAGTATCCAATGGAAGTAAGACAGCCTCGTTAGCAGGTGGTGCTGGGAGAACTGGACAACAACATGCAGAAGATTGAAACTAGACCACTTTCTTGCACCGTACACAAAAGTAAACTCAAAGTGAATGAAGGGCCTGAATGTGAGACAGGAAACCATCAAAATCCTAGATGAGAAAGCAAGAAACAGCTTCCTTGACCTCTACCACAGCAATTTCCTACACGACACATCCCCAAAGGCAAGGGAATCAATAGCAAAAAAATGCACTATTGGGGCCTCATCAAGATAAAAAGCTCCTGCACTGCAAAGGAAACAATCAAGAAAACTAATAGGCAGCCGACGGAATGGGGAAACATAGTTGCAGATGACATATTGGATAAAGGGCTAGTACCCAAAATCTACAAGGAACTAACCAAACTCCACACCCGAAAAATGAATAATCCAGTGAAGCAATGGGCAGAAGGCATGAATAGACACTTCTCCAAAGAGGACATCCAGATGGCCAACAGGCACACGAAACGATGGTTAGTGTCACTCATCATCAGGGAAATACAAATCAAAACCACACTGAGATACCACCTCACACTGGTAAGTGTGGCTAAAATGATCAAAAGATGCAGATGCTGGTGAGGGTGTGGAGAATTGGGCACCCTCCTACATATTGGTGGGAATATAAATGGTGCAGCCACCTTGGAAAACAGTGTGGAGGCTCCTCAAAAAATTAACAATAGAACTCCCCTATGACCCAGCAGTAGCACTGCTGGGGATTTAACCAAGGGATACAGAAGTGATGATGCATCGGGGCACATGTACCCCAGTGTTCATAGCGACACTTTCAACAATAGCCAAATCATGGAAAGAGCCTAAATGTCCATCAACTGATGAATGGATCAAGAAGATGTGGTTTCTGTATACAATGCAATACTACATGGCATTGAGAATGAAATCAGACCATTCGTAGCAAATTAAGGAAGCAGCATCTACTAAAATAGAAAACATACATATAACAGAAATAATCAACAAAATTAAAGTTGCTTTGTTCAAAGCTTAATAAAATTTATAAGCCTCAGTGAGACTGATCAAAAAGTAAATCAATATAAGAATGGCATAGAATGAAACTTACACGTTTTCGAAACTTTGTATACTGAAAACATAGAACACTATTATTTTCAATTATTTGTGCAGAATGTACAAAAATTATCTGTTAAACTCTTAGGAAAAGCACTGTATATATGAAAAGTTCTGTCTTCTCTTTTACCTTTTTGTTCTTTAAAAAGTCAAACACCACATTCTTCTAACATAATGCAATAAAATCAACTTAAATTACTATCTATATAACAGTAAAAATATTTCATGTAGCTAAAGCTAAGCTCAGATAAATTTATTTTAGCCTTCAATATATATCTTGTATACAAGAGTAAAGACAATAAATAAAACATTCAATTTGGGCAAAGAAAAAAATCCAACAAAGTTAGTCTTAGAAAAGACAAGGCTCAGAATTTATTAAAATGAAAGCAGAAATTGATGAATTTGCAAACAGAAAATGAAAAGTAGGAAATAATCTCAAGAGCTGATCTGAAGATACACGTCCATGCACATTCTTAATGTGCTCCTCTGATCACATATGCTGTACAAGGGTATGTAAGCACATGCATAGTCACACAATGAATTCAGCAGATTAATATAAGGACAATTCAAAAGGAAGAAATGAAAGAAGCCACAGATACAGAAAAAATGTTTCAAATTCAAATTTAAAAGAATCCTTTGCTTAACTCTGTATGAATAAGTTTGAAAATTCATATAGATTAGATGATTTATTCCAGAAGACCCAAGAAATATGAACAGATTAATGGCCAATGGCCATGTCTGCAGCTGAGAAATTGCTAAGATTATCTTCAAGAAGCATCACTCAAGAGAAAGGACATTATGGCCAGGAAGAAGGAGTTGCATGCGTCAATGTTAAAAGGTCTCCAAGGTGCTCTGTCAAGTTGATCCTTCAATGGCATGCAGGTGCACACACCTACATTTAGGGGGGGCTGGCATTGGTGCAAATCATGAACATGTCCACATCACAAATGTGAGTGTTGTTGTGTTACATGTGCATTTTCTGAGCACCCAAGAACCCACACTCTGGAATACTGAGGTTTGGCATTTAGGCATGTGAAGTGGAAAGAAACTGATTTTTCATTTCACTTTCTTTCCATCCATCTGAATCATTTTAATTTTGTAATGAAAATTCTTCTTATTATTTTGTGATGACAAAAATGTGGACACAAAACAGGTTTTGTGGAAAATTCCAGAGGCATCTCCTCATGGCTATTCCTTATAAACACCCCAAATTACAACTGCAGAACATTGAAATGTAAGCCAAGGATGCTGACAGCTATTCACGGGTGCCGTAGCTGTTGGTCTTCTGTGGTGACCTCTGGGTGTCCCACTGGTCACATCCTCTGTTGGTAATAATGATACCCCTAGTTGTGTGGCCCTGATTCTCTTTTTGCCAGTGGCAATGCTAATCCATTCTTTCACCATGAAATAATAAAACTGTGTTGGCAGGATGGTTTCTGAAATGAGAACAGTGATTAATACCCACATCTGTCAGTCGTTAGCAGAAATTTGTCATATTATACAAAGAATTAAATTCATCCTCATTAAAAAATATGACTAAAAGAATTAATTAATTTTCAATGTAATAACTTAAGCAAGCAAATCTTGCATGACAATGAAAGTTTCTGAACTTATAATGAACTGTTTAAAACATTCAAGTGAAGCTGAATTCAAAAAGCAGCTCTCCGATGATAATTGCTAAGATCCAATACTCACCTAAATGAGCTATTTCGTGAGATAATTTCTAAGGAAACTGATTTTGAGATAAGGATTGATGAATGAGGATGAATAAAGAAGGGAATGAGAAGTTGGAGGTGATGGTAGACTGCTGAATTTTGTGGCCCATGAACCACCCTGGCTAGTGACTTTGCCCTTAGATGGCCCACTTCCCCTTGGGCCTGGGCTTGGGCATCTGACTTGTTTAGGATGGGTTATTAACAAATGTGATGTCAGCAGATTCTTGATAAATACTTGCACATTAGGGTTTGTCTTCTCAGAACACTCCCTCGTGGAAACTAGCTACCCTATTAGAGGTCCAAGCGGCCTGTGGCCACTGTGTTGTCAAGGAGCCCAAGCTAGTGTGAGGTAAGATCACCTAGAGACAGAGCTATGTGTGCTCATATTCTAGTGTTTCTATCTCTCCTAATTGGAGTATCAGATAGATGAACGTCAAGTACCACAACCCAGAAGAAACTACCAGTGCAGAGGAACTGCCCAGATGAGCCAGGTCAAAATTGTTATTATGATGTAAATTGAGAAGTTTTGATGTGTCTTGTTATGCAGCAACAGATAACTGAAACAGAGGACTAGGGGTCCAAGCTGAGACACTATGAAAAAAGGTACCAGGCACTCAAAATTAACATCTAAAGAGTTATAATTCTTTAATCAGTAATGGAATCAGAGCACCAACGACCTACTTCACGAAGATTCTTTGGGTTACAGCGTAGCACAGATCCTTACCATGAAAGTGTGGTCCCCACACCAGTAACATCAACATGCCCTGGAGGCTTGTTCATGTCAATGAATGAATGAATGAATAATTCAGCTACTCCATACCTGTCAAATCAGAACTTGCCTCTTCACAAAATTTCCAGGTGTTTCATGTACATGTTTAAGGCTGAGATATGCTGGTCTGAAAAAAACAGAGCAGTGTGTGCCTGGATCCCCCATCTGTGAGTCCCCCGGAATGCCTTGCTCTGAGCACCAGGCAGGTGGAAGGTTGTAACTCCCTGCACACATACATGTATTTGGCATGTCGGTCTCCTTTGGAGGCCTTTGAAAGGGAGTGAGTCATCTGCTGAAGCTCTCACTACCACCTACACATCAATCAGCCTTTTACATTTCAAACTTATAATTGTTAACATTCCAGGCCACTGTGGCCATCCTTAGACAAAATCAGTAAATGGGGCTCTTTATTAACTGTTCAAGCAGAGACACTGTATTGAGCACGAAAGGGAGGTGAAGGTGAATGTGACCCCACCTGAGCAGAGGCTTGAGGAGAATACAAAGGATAATGGCTGAAGTATCCACAGTCCCTAAGTCCCTGGAGGTGTGGAGTGAAATTTGAGAATCTACACATTAATAGACACACAGTGACTAAAGTCCATCCAGGACCATTCTTTCTATTTTAATTTGAGAATTAAAGAAATTTGACTATACCAGGCAGTAGTGCGCTAATAAACCAGCAATCCAGAAAGAAAATAACCAACAAAGAAACCATGCTCTGTTGTGTCTTCTGGCTTCTGTGGTGTAAATGCTCCTTCCAGCAGTTTAACAATCAGCTCCCCGAAATTGCTGCCTATGTAACAGTTGGCTCTCAGATTTACCCAAATAAACCATGTGTAAGAGTCATTTTTCTTACTGTAATATTAATGCTGATAGTAACAATGCTGCTAGCCTGCTCACTGTGGGCTGGGCAGATTACATACCTCCTCCCCTTCACCTGTCTCTGTCAACAGCCTATGCAGAGCAGAGAAGATGAAGTAGGTTAAGGCTTAATTCACGCTCCCAGGATTTGTTCTCCACTAAGTAATGGAGTGCTGGCCTTGGTTTTCCACTCTATGGCAGTGCTGACCCTCCAGGAAGATCACCTGGCTCCTACGCTCCTACCTCATCTTTGTAGACCTCAGAATGGAGGTCTCTATCTGGAGCTCAGTTGCCTCCTGGTGGTGGGCCTGCAGTGTCCAGGTGCTCAACGGAGGGCACAGATATTTCTTGGGATCTGGTCTCCCTGGTGGTTGCCAGAGATGGCCAGATGATGCAGCCTATACATGTGAGAGGGTGGCTCTGTCATGGCATGACTTTTGATTAATGGGAGATAGAAGCCAGATGATTCTCCCTTCCTCTGTGTCTGTCCCACCTCTATAAACTCTTCTAAGACAGCAGATCACAGTCCTCCCTGAGGAAGTTCAGAGACCTGTGACCTGTGGCCAGCCCAGTAATGCAGCCCCTTGGTTCTGACGTTCCCTGACTCACTGTCTTCCCTGTTCACATCTATTTCCATCAGGATGGGTTTCCCAGGGAAGTGTTAGCAGGGACGCTTTTGTTTCAGGCTCTGCTTTATATGGACAGAGATTAAGACCAATTCCAATTCCAAGTCAGGGAGGTTGTATGGGGACATAAACCACCTGGCCTACTCAGCTATCAGCCTCCCTTCTCCCTGGTAATGATGTAGGGACTTCACAGAGTTAGTGAACCTACTCTGGCTAGGCACGCCTTGTCCAGCAGGCTGACCCCACCTCTGGCAGGACCAGCCTTCAGTAGTCCAGCCTACTCCCGAAAGTCGCGGTGTTGGGAAACTGACTGAGGCAAAGAATTCTTTCTTCCTAAGAGCCTTTTAATACTTTTTCAAAATCTCTGATATCCAAATATACTTAATATATAAATTTATATATCATAATATATATTTAATTTTATAACACATTAAGGTCTAACATATATTTATATAATATACAACATGGTATATATTATATAGTTCCAGCTTCCCAAATATATATATAAATAATTATTATCTATAGGTATTTGGGAAGCTGGGATTTTGAGATGATATTAAAAGGCTTTTAGGAAGAAAGACTTCCCTGCTTAGGAAGAAAGTTCCTAAGTTATAAGAAAAATGTTCTCTATAATTTTGCCCAAAGAGCAAAATTGTACATATTAGTACATATTTCGCTATAGCTGTTGTCTTCTCAATAATATATGTGTTCCTATATAATATGAAATGCAGCCTCAGATTTCCTTGATTGCTAGTCTCAGAGAGTTTTCCAGAGGCATTTGAGCTCATGCACCTCAAGGGTTTCAAGGGCCAATGGTGCACCCTTGAATGAATGCCCATGGCTTATTTCCCGTGTGTTTAATCAGTGCCTACTGGGAGACTTCTTGGATCTCACTTCCCACTAACAAGTACTGTGCTGCTTCCCAAGCAAACACATCTCAAATCCAGAAGTCCTTATGGGGAGTCAGTAGGAGATCCCAGGACCCCAGGCTGGCTCCTGGGTGTGTCCCAGGCCAGCTGGCATCTATATCCCCCAGGGGCAAACCTCACCTTGAGGAGAGTCTGAGGGGACAGCACACAGGTGCAAACTTGCTCCCATTATGTGCTACAAGCAAGGCACATACTGCCATGAATTTCGTGCTCAGTTTTGCACATTTGCTGTTTTGCTATTATTGACCATTGTGAACTCAGTGACCCAAAGAAGAACCCAGTCACATTTGGATTCAGAAATGTGAAACAATGACTGACAGAGCTGCCTGAGAGAGGAGCTTCTGTCTCCCCTCAACCCCTGTTAGAATCCACTACAATCCCATCGTCTCTCATCATCCAGTGCTTCCCCACAGGCCACAGGCCCAAAGATGTCCTTGGACACACACACATTGTTGGAGTTGCTCTCTCCACAAAGAACCGCCAGCTCTCCTGGAGCCATGGGGGCTGCTCTCTGGCCTGAGTCTCTGCAGGCTCTGCCCTCTAGTCCCCAGGCTCCACCTGGGTCCCTGCATGCCCATGCTTACAACAGTCATTTGTGGCTTCTTCATGGAGTTTGGCTTTTGTTCCAAATTCTAGGATGTCACATGTGTCTTCTTGTGACTGGAAAGGACTCTGAAACTCTGCACAATTTTGCTTCAAACAAAGCCGTGACCCTTGCTCATCATGTAGATAAGGGAAGGTGGCCCCAACACGAGCCTACCAATGACAACTTTGTGAGGGAAGCAGGTAGATGGTGTGGGTAAAGAACGCTGTTATCTCACTTATAAGTCTGGGTGGTAGGAAGCAGGGAGCAGGAGTATTTCCACATAAGTTTCTGAGAACCTCTGTGCCCCCAGCAGAGGGAACCTAGGGAACAAAGCCAGAACCCTGTCTGCAGGCAGAGCCTCCAGCAACCAGCAGCCTTCCCCAGAGCTGAGCCAAATTATTGGATAGAGGCCCGTGAAAGCCATGTCCCTACCTGGACATGAAAATGTTTGTACTCCTAATTAATTTAAATGTTTTTTACTCATCCTCAAATGGAGCTGGTGATGAGGCCGCCATGACCACTGGGCTCTGGTGAGTGAAGAACCCTTCTTGCTTTCCCACAGTCACTCCATACCCACATGGAGTTCACCCAGCTCATGCTCTGAGCACCAGCCACCTACAGCTGTTACTGCAAGTGCCTGTTCCTTCTGACATCCTGAGAATTGCCCTTGTGTTCCATTGCTAAGAATCAGTGATGGCAGGTGGTCATGGTGCATTTGTAGCCAGTTTCTGTGCATTCTATGTGCCTCACTGCACGGCCACTAGGGATGGCAGGGCAGAGGCTCTTCTATCATCTGGAAGAAAAGAAAACGGAGATTCACAGAAGCTCAGTGACTCACATGAGCTCTGCTATGATTTGTCTAGGCCTCATGCCTCATGAGGATGCTGATGATATAGGCAGTTCTATGGCATCAGTGCTGAGCCGGATGGAGCACATTGTCCGTCCGGTATCCCAGGTTTGAGTGAAATAAGTGCAAATAGCATGGCTGCTTTTCAGGTGAGGAGAGAAGCCCAGGAATGCTCAGTAACTTGCCTCAGGCCACAGAGCAAGTGAGTGGCTGAGATAGGATTCCAGAGCTGCCAGTGCCCATGCTGGAGAGCAGAGGCAGGGCCCAAAGTGAGCTATTTCCTGTGATTTAGCTGCCTGCATGCCCTGTCTCTCACCTGCAGTGTGTTGCAGTGCCATGGCCCTGGCACTGGAGAAGAAAGGCAGGGAAAGGGAGGAGAGGGATTTTATTGTGCTCTATGCATGGGTGTGTTTGGGCTTTGAGAGCACAGCTTGAAGCATGTTCCAGTAGTTTAAATATCCCAACCAGAACTCCCCTGGTACAGAAGTGAATTCTGTCCAGAAGCCTACCATGTCTCCTTCCAGAGGGTGAGACTTTTTGGCTTTTGTTAGCACACGGGGACTGTACAGGATCCAGGCCAGATGTGTGATGGGTCCTGTACCAGCTGCAGATGTGCTGAGGGGCACACGGGGGAGCATCGAGCAGCCTGCAGCTGTCAGGAGTGGCTCCGACAGCTGGCTCTGCTGTTCTGGCCTCCTAATTAAAGCATTCTGCTGCTGCTTTTTCAGATTTTTTTCTTCATCAGGCTAAGTATGGCTGTTAGACCTAATCATATTAGATAATTATGGGTTACACATGGTCAGACATTTATTCTGGGAAGTTGGATTTTCAGAGCGTGGATCTGTGTCTTACTGCCCTGCCTCTGTGTTCTGAGATGAACCTTTAAGGAAAGGCCATGAGCCCTGTGCTGAGATGGCACAGGATTTGTTCTCTTGCCTGAGTCATGTGCTTGTCTTGAACTTGACCAGACCACAGAAGCACAATCCTTTTTTTTCTTCTGAATTCCCTTGCTTTGTTCACACAGATCTTCCAAATGCCACTCTCCTTCTAAGAAGTTCTGCAGATAATTTGGGTCTGCCTCAATTAGAGTTGCTGGCTGCTATGGCAAAAAAAAACCAAAAACAAAACAAAACAAAAAACACCCCAAAATGTCCAAAGTCTCAAAGACAGAAGTTAATCGCCTCTTCATTGAAAAGTTCACAATGGTGACTTCCTGGTTGGCAGCTAGCTCACTTCCATCTTAAGTTTCCTTCCAGGGATCTGTCCTCAATCTCCTCTATTCCCTAAAAGGCCCCATTGCTCACACCTGGATCCAGCTACAGAAAGGGAAGTAGTATGGGGAAGGCATAGCCACTTCTTAAATTCTGGACTAGAAACTGGCTCACCTCCCTCACCCACACCCCATTGGTAGGAACTCTGTGGTTACCTGGCTGCACCTGCCTGAAAGAAAGGCAGCATTCAGTCTGCTGGGCACTCATGAGGAAGAAAAACATCTAACAGGTGGGCAGGCCCTCAGGAGCTCCTCACAGCACAGGAGTGAGTGAAGAAGAACAAGAGGGTGGAAGGTGCCTCATTGACACCTGATGGGATGAAGCTCCTTTTGGCTCTTTGCCTCACACCTCCTTCTTTCTTCAGACCCGCTAGGCAGGAACTCAGAATGCCTCTCAATCCAAGGGAGACAGAAAGTTCAGCAAGCTGCTTGAGATCACACAACTAGAAGTGGCAGAGTGGGATTTGGATGTCCTCATTCTGGACTGCAACAGCCTATAGATTCAGGGCACCTATCCACCTGCAGGGGCAGGACAGTCCACTTTTTCAGCCTGTGTCCCTTGTACAACCAAAAGTCTGAATGGCCAAAGTTAATGCAAATAACTCAAGATAGGTAAATGAATCTTCTTAGGTGACCCATCTGGAAGATGGGAAGTCCCTGAGAACAGGATGATGGAGGTGGGATGACCAGGCTGATTGTTCCAGAGGCTGAACAGATGCGGCTCCCTCTCGGAGCCCTTCAGTACTTCTCCTTCATCAGAATGTCCCTGTGAGGCCATGAGGCTGGGTCTGCAGAGGTGAAGACCACAGACCACACACTATCTCTTCCCAGTTTAGACCCTGAGTGGATAGGGAGCATCTGCCTGCCTGACTATCTGTCTGTCCTCCCACCCCCGGACTTTTTCCTGTGCCCAAGAACCACCTTGCCCTTTCCACTCTCTCCACTGTACTGCACATGGCTCTCACATTCTCGGAGTCTAGCTCAGAGTCACTGCTCATACTCCAGGCCTCCCATCCGCTTGCTCCCGCTGTCTCTCCATCCCTGCATTCCCCCCATGCTTCTTCTCCCCTCCTGGCAAGTACCCCATTATAATCACCCCCATCTCTCACCACTAGTCAGTTCTGATTCCCTTCTTTCCTCCTCCATGAAACTTGCCCTGGACTCCCCCCTAGGAGGGCCTCCTTCCCCACAAAGCCGTCACTACTCACCTGCCCCCTCATATGGCCCCTGTCACTTTTTTTGGCTGAGAGTGGGTCAGAACCACATGTTCACTACATGTATGCCCCGCGTATAGACCACACTGCATGTTTAGCACATGCAGGAACGACAGCTTCTGGTGTGCAGAGTCCAATTACTGTGGCTTCCATTAAACCTTACCTTAGGTCCCTGGTTCCAGCTCTATGACATTTGGGGGGAAGACAAGGGACTAATGGCTAAGGATTAATTTGGGGGACTGATGGTGGTTACTGATGTACTGTCTCCTGCCTCTGGCTTCTGATCCTGGTTCTTCCCATCATCCTACTTTGAGCACCCACCACCACTGTGGTTGGTCAACCATGTTTGCCTTGGGGATTGCTCAGAGTACTTCTGGACTGCTTCCATTTCCCACAGAATATCCCAAGCACATCTCTTAGGGTAACAATCTATTTTGACCTAGATAGTACTTCATGGTTGCTTCATCATGTATGTATTATATAGACTTATATAATAATTTCACACACACTCACTCATACACACAAGACTGACCAGTCTTCTTTCCTTTCTGGTGAAATCCACCTGGCACAGTGCCTGGGGCATGGCAGGTACTCAGTAATGTTTGTTGGATGAGATGATACAACAATGAATGAATGATGAGAGGATACAACAATGAATGAATGAATGAATGAATGCACTTGCCAAGAATCAATGTGTTTTTAACTCTGTTTTAATATCGAACAGTGACTCAGCCATCAAAGGTATATGTAATTCTTTATTCACTATACATTTTGTGCATTCCTATGCTTGGCTTTAGGAGAAAATATTATTTTGGCCATTGAGCTGGCATCTGAGTTAAACTATGATACAGTCAGCACAGGACCATGTCTGATTACATCAACTCGTAGTTCTGCAGCATATAGCTATCTAAGTGCTGGTTGGGTATGGGGCATGAGAGAACTCCAGACTCAAAGTTTATGACAGTTGGGTGTAGTGCGCGCGCGGGCGCACAGAAGCAAGGACGCGAGGGTAAGGGAATGAGGAAAAGAAGAGAGAATCAAAGGATGGGAACGGGAGGGACAACAGGAGCGGTGCCCATATTGCCACTTTATTTCTCACATGCAAGCAGTTTTATAGAAACAGCCACAGCTAAGAGAAAGGTTTTTTCCAGACAAAACTTTTTCTATTCCCACAGTTATTGTTACAACATTGTCCTGGGAACTTTACATCCCTTCTTATTGTTATTATAAGGGTGCCAAAGCGTGAAGGACATTTGTACAATAACATCTCAACTCCAGGAGCTTGAAGGACATTGGTGCAATAACATCTTAACTCAAGTGAATTAACCTCTGAGGAACTGGATCAGCCACAAGGGTTGTAAGGGCACGAGAGCTTTGCTCAATCACACTCTCCTTACTGGCTCCTTGCTGCTGCTCACCACAGTTGGGGAACTGGAACAAACCAGTCATGCAAGTAATTTTTATGAAAATCAAAGATCAGAGACAGAAGTAAGAAAGTCAGGCTTTAAGAAGTCTTGTTATTAGGAAATGAAAATTGCTTTAGATATTGCTTGGTTTTCTTGTTTTAACCTCAGCAACATTCATGTGAAGCAGAAAGAGGAAGAAGGCATTTCTCATCATCACCACACCCACCCCATCATCTTTATGATGAACATTATTATTGCAGATAGAGAGGTCAGCTGTTTCATGACATCCACATATCAGACTCAAGGACTTACATCTGGCTCCTTTCCTGTGTCCTCACCACCTGAGAAAGTCAACCAGAACATATGTTTCTGGGAACAGCTGACTGAGAGAAGTTTGATCATTTCTTCTTTAGTTGCATACTTTTCTTTCTCTTGAGGATTAAAGAAAAAAGTTTGTTATACCAATGTCATAAAGCAAAGCACCTCCAAGGAGACTTTTCTTTCTAATTTTTAAGCAAAGTACTTTCTAAGTGAAGCTCATAACTGCAGTTTCCCTTTTAGGAAACTGAGGTTTCTGATAACCCTGAAGGGTTGGCTTTCATGGTGGGTGGACAGCAATGCTGGACTATCTCCCCCAACACATTGAAGCTGTTTCTTTTTACATTTGTGGTTAAATTCTCAGATACAGTGAAAAACCAACTTTTTTATCTTTTATTCTTATTTATTTTTTATTGGGTCAAAGAATGCATTCTTTATTCTTTTGTTTACAACTTTTTAAAAAATTTTTTCAATTTTAATTTTATTTATTTAATCATCAAGTTGGCTAACATACAGTGTATACAGTATGCTCTTGGCTTTAGGAGCAGATTCCCATGATTCATCGCTTACATACAACACCCAGTGCTCATCCCAACAAGTGCCCTCCTCAGCGCCCATCTCCCATTTCTCCACCCCCTTGCACCCTCAGTTTGTTCTGTGTATTGAAAAGTCTCTAATAATTTGCGTTTTTCTCTGTTCATAACAATTTTTTTCTTTCCCTTCCCCATGGCCTCCTTTTAAGTTTCTCAACTTCTATGTATGAGTGAAAACATGTGATATGTCTTTCTCTGACTTATTTCACTTTGGATAATGCCCTTCAGTTCCATCCATGTTGTTGCAAATGGCAAGATTTCATTCTTTTTCATTGCTGAGTAGTAGTCCATTGTATAGATAATAACACAATTTCTTTATCCATTCATCAGTGGATGGACATTTGGGATCTTTCCATGATTTGGCTATTGTTGAAAGCCCTTCTATAAACATTGGGGTACATGTGCCCCTATGTATCAGCACTCCTATATACTTTGGGAAAATTCCTAGTGGTGCATTCCTGTGTTTACAACTTTTTAATTATATTTTTATTATATTATACTTTATTATAGTTTTTTGTAAAGTTGGTTTCCATATAACACCAAGTGCTATTCTCCATTAGTGCTCTCTGCCATGTCCATCACCCCCGTCCCGTTTCCCGACCTCCTTCAGCCCTCAGTTTGTTTTCAGTAATCAAGTGTCTCTCATGTTTGCCTCACTCTCTCTCCCTAACATTTTCCTCCCCTTCCCCTCAACCACGGTCCTCTGTTAAGTTTCTCCTATTAGATTATGGGTGAAAATACAAGGTATCTGTCCTTCTTTGCTAGGCATATTTCACTTAACATAACACCCTTGAGTTCCATTCATGTTGCTACAAATGGCCAAATTTCATTATTTCGCATTGCAATATAGTATTACATTGTTTATAGAAACCACATCTTCTTGATCCATTCATCAGTTGATGGACATTTAGGCTCTTTTCATGATTTGGCTATTGTTGAAAGTGCCGCTATGAACACTGGGGTACATGTGCCCCGATGCATCATCACTTCTGTATCCCTTGGTTAAATCCCCAGCAGTGCTACTGCTGGGTCATAGGGGAGTTCTATTGTTAATTTTTTGAGGAGCCTCCACACTGTTCTCCAAGGTGGCTGCACCATTTACATTCCCACCAATAGTGTAGGAGGGTGCCCAATTCTCCACACCCTCACCAGCATCTACATCTTTTGATCATTTTAGCCACACTTACCAGTGTGAGGTGGTATCTCAGTGTGGTTTTGATTTGTATTTCCCTGATGATGAGTGACACTAACCATCGTTTCGTGTGCCTGTTGGCCATCTGGATGTCCTCTTTGGAGAAGTGTCTATTCATGCCTTCTGCCCATTGCTTCACTGGATTATTCATTTTTCGGGTGTGGAGTTTGGTTAGTTCCTTGTAGATTTTGGGTACTAGCCCTTTATCCAATATGTCATCTGCAACTATGTTTCCCCATTCCGTCGGCTGCCTATTAGTTTTCTTGATTGTTTCCTTTGCAGTGCAGGAGCTTTTTATCTTGATGAGGCCCCAATAGTGCATTTTTTTGCTATTGATTCCCTTGCCTTTGGGGATGTGTCGTGTAGGAAATTGCTGTGGTAGAGGTCAAGGAAGCTGTTTCTTGCTTTCTCATCTAGGATTTTGATGGTTTCCTGTCTCACATTCAGGCCCTTCATTCACTTTGAGTTTACTTTTGTGTACGGTGCAAGAAAGTGGTCTAGTTTCAATCTTCTGCATGTTGTTGTCCAGTTCTCCCAGCACCACCTGCTAACGAGGCTGTCTTACTTCCATTGGATACTCTTTCCTGCTTTGTCAAAGATTAATTGGCCATTCATTTGTGGGTCCAATTCTGGGTTCTGTATTCTACTCCACTGGTCTATGTGTCTGTTTTTATGCCAATACCATACTGCCTTGATGATGGCAGCAGCTTTGTAATAGAGGCTAAAGTCTGGGATTGTGATGCCTCCCATTTTGGTTTACTTTTTCAATATCATTTTGGCTATTCAGGGTCTTTTGTGGTTCCATATGAATTTTAGGATAGTTTGTTCTAGCGTTGAGAAGAATGCTGGTGCAGTTTTGATTGGGATTGCATTGAATGCGTGGACTGCTTTGGGTAATAATGACATTTTCACAATGTTTATTCTTCTGATCCATGGGCATGGAATGTTTTTCCACTTCTTTGTGTCTTCTCCAATTTCTTTCCTGTTTTCTATAGTTTTCATCTTGTACGTCTTTGGTTAGGTTTATTCCTAGGTATTTTATGGTTTTTTTGTGCAATTGTGAATGGGATCAATTTCTTGATTTCTCTTTCTGTTGCTTCATTATTGGTGTATAAAAATGCAGCCGGTTTCTCTATGTTGATTTCATACCCTACAACTTTCCTGAATTCATGAATCAGTTCTAGTAGGCTTCTGGTGGAGTTGGTCAGGTATTCCATGTAGAGTATCGTGTCATCTGTGAAAAGTGGAAGTTTGACTTCTTCATCACCAATTCTGATACTTTTTATTTCCTTTTGTTGTCTGATTGCTGATGCTAGGACTTCAAGCACTGTGTTAAGCAAGAGTGGTGAGAGTGGACCTCCTTGTGTTCCTGATCTCAGGGGAAAAGCTCTCAGCTTTTCCCCATTGAGGATGATATTAGAAGTGGGGTTTTCAAAAGTGGCTTTTATGATGTTCCTTCTCTCCCGACTTTTTCGAGGGTTTTTATTAAGACAGGATGCTGTCTTTTGTCAAATGCTTTTTCTGCATCTATCGATATGATCATATGGTTTTTGTCTTTTCTTTTGTTAATATGATGAATCACATTGATGGATTTGCTAATATTGTACCAGTCCTGTAACCCAGGAATGAATCCCACTTGATCATGGAGGATAACTTGTTTTATGTGCTGTTGAGTTCGATTTGCTAGTATCTTGTTGAGTATTATTGCATCTGTATTCATTAGGGATATTGGCCTGTAGTTCTTTTTTTTTTGAGTCTCTGTCGATTTGGGAATCAAAGTGATGGTGTCTTTATAGAATGAATGTGGATGTTTTCCTTCTATTTCTATTTTTTGGACTAGCTAGAGAAGAATGGGTATTAACTCTGCTGTAAATGTCTGGTAGAATTCCCCAGGGAAGCCATCTGGCCCCGAGCTCTTATTCATTGGGAGGTTTTTGATAACTGGTTTGATTTCTTCACTGGTTATGGGTCTGTTTAGATTTTCTATCTCTTCCCGTTTGAATTTTGGGAGTGTATGTGTGTTTAGGAATTTGTCCATTTCTTCTAGGTTGTCCAGATTTTAGTCATATAATTTTTCATAGTATTCCCCTTTGACTGCTTGTATTTATGAGGGATTGGTTGTAATAGTTCCATTTTCGTTCATGATTTTGACAATTTGGGAGTTCTCTCTTTTCTTTTTGAGGAGCCTGGCTGAAGGTTTATCAATATTGTTTATTTTTTCAGAAAACCAACTCTTGATTTCATTGTGCTGTTCAACTGTTTGTTTTTTGTTTTTTGTTTTTTGTTTTTTTTTGGATTTTGTACTGTTTACTTCTGCCCTGATCTGTATTATTTCTCTTCTTCTGCTGGGTTTCGGGTGCTCTTACTTCTCCTCTTCCAGTTTCTTTACGTGCTCTGTTAGATTTTGAGTTTGCACTTTCCTAGCTTCTTGAAATAGGCCTGGATTGCAATATACTTTCCTCTTAGGACTGCCTTTGCTGCATCGCAGAGAGTTTGGATTGTTGTATTTTCATTTTCATTTGCTTCCATACATTTTTAAATTTCTTCTCTAATTGCCTGATTGGCCCAATCATTCTTTAGTAGGTGGTCTTTAACCTCCATGATTTTGGAGGGTTTCCAGAGTTTTTCCTGTGATTGATTTCAAGTTTCATAGCGCTGTGATCTATATGAAAGTGTTCATGGTATGATCTCAATTCATTTATATTTATGAAGGGCTGTTTATGACCCAGTATGTGATCTATCTTGGAGAATGTGCCATATGCACTTGAGAAGAAAGTGAATTCCCTAGCCTCAGGATGTAGAGTTCTAAATATATCTGTCAAATCCATGTGTTCCAATGTGTCATTCAGGTCCATTGTTTCTTTAGTGATTTTCTGTCTGGCTGATCTATCCATTGCTGTAAGTGGAGTATTAAAATCCCCTGAGGTTAGCACATTCTTATCAATAAGATGGTTTCTGTTTGTGATTAACTGTTTTATGTATTTGGGTGTTCTCAAATTCGGTGGATAGATGTTTATGATTGTTAGCTCTCCCTGATGGAGAGACCCTGTAGTTATTATATAATGCCCTTCTTCATCTCTTGTTACTGCCTTTACTTTAAACTCCAGTTTGTCTCATATAAGTATGGCTACTCCGGCTTTCTTTTGATTTCCAGTCGCTTGATAGATATTTCTGCATCCCCTTCCCTTGAATCTGAAGGTGTCTTCAGGTCTAAAATGAGTCTCTTGTAGACAGCAAATAGATGGGTTTTGGTTTTCTATCCATTCTGCTACTCTGTGCTGTTGGATTGGAGCATTTAGTCCATTTACATTTAGTGTTATTATTGAAAAATATGGGTTTAGAGTCATTGTGTTCTCTGAAGGGTTCATGCTTGTAGTGGTGTCTCTGGCACCTTGTATTCTTTGCAACATTTCCCTCATAGAGTCCCTCTTAGGATTTTTTGTAGGGCTGGATTGGTAGTGATGAATTCTCTCAGTTTTTGTTTATTTGGGAACACCTTTATCTCTCTTTCTATTTTGAATGACACGCTCGCTGGATAAAGGATTCTTGGCTGCATATTTTTTTCTGTTCATCACATTGAAGATTTCCTGCCATTCCTTTCTGGCCTGCCAAGTTTCAGGAGATAGGTCTGTAACCGCTCTGATAGATTTCCCTTTCTATGTGAGGGCCCTTTGATCTCTAACTGCTTTCAGAATTCTCTCTTTATCCTTAGATTTGGCCAGTTTATCTATGATATGTCATGCCGAGGGTCGATTCAAGTTATGTCTGAGGGGAGTTCTCTGCGCCTCCTGGATTTCAATGTCTATTTCCTTCCCCAGAT
This sequence comes from Helogale parvula, assembly GCA_004023845.1. Taxonomy (NCBI): domain Eukaryota; kingdom Metazoa; phylum Chordata; class Mammalia; order Carnivora; family Herpestidae; genus Helogale; species Helogale parvula. The sequence continues at coordinate 21,427 of PJEM01017347.1, forward strand.
TGGGGAAGTTCTTGGCTATAATTTGATCAATCACCCCTTCAGGACCTTTTTCTCTTTCTTCTTCTTCAAGAATTCCTATGATATGGATATTGTTCCGTTTGATTGTATCACTCAGTTCTGAATACCAACAATCGATCTAATCATGGCAATGCATCAATGTTTGTCTTTCCTCGGCTCTGGGGGACAGAAAAGGAGAAAAAAAAAAAAGGCAGCTCCCCAGCGTGGATGGGCATGGTTTGGTGTAGATAGGTCTTGTAGGCTGTTCCACGAAGCCCTGCCTTTGTGGTTGTTGGAAGAAGAAAGGCCGCGCCCCAATCCCTTCTCAAACCAAGCTTTGCAGGCCACTCTTTTGGTTCCGATCTCCCTGTGCCAAGGAGAGGCCACGTTTTATTTTCCAAACCCCACCTCATTTCCAAATCTTAGTCCATGCACTTTAATGCTACTGCCTGAGATGAGATGTACTCCCTCAGGCAGGTAGCTTCCTAGCTGCCAATGGGATAGGGGGATAATGGGAGAAATTTCTCCTCCTGCCACCTGGGATCAGGGGCCCAAACCCAAGGAAAACGTCACAGCTAGAGCAAGGATCTCTCTCCGATGCCCTGTGGTTATAGATGGGATTATAGGTTCCCTCTCCTTACCGGGCAGATGTTTTTCTCTTCTCTAGAGACGGCTCTCTGAGTGTTTTCAGCCTCTCTTTCTCTTCCCCTCGTCTCTCTATGGTCAGCAGGTTCTCTCCATGGATGCAGCCCCTTTTTATCTTTCCTAGCTCACACTCACACACCTATGAGGATGTCTTCTTTGTGGACTCTGTGTCTTTTCCTCCCACTCTTGTAGATCACAGCATTGTGGCTTTGGTCCTTCTTAGTTTGATAGATGCTGATGGGTGAAAATTACAGAGCTCTCTACTTCTCTGC
>PJEM01017348.1:0-22337 GCA_004023845.1 Helogale parvula
CGAGTGACAGCTCAGACCTATAGAAAGCCTTCTCTGGGTCAGTGCTTGCCTAAGCACTTGACATAAATGGACTCACTTACTCCCCCTGATAGCCCTGTAAGTGCTTTTATTGTCCTCTGGTACGGATGAAGGACCCCAGACCCAAAAGGGTGAAGAAGCAGTTTATTCCTGGCCTCCAGCCAGCAGGAGGCAGCGCTGTGAGGAAGTGTGACCCCAGGCATTCTGGGAGGAGTCTGAGCTCTCCTTCACCTGCTGTTCTTCCTACGTGCAGCGTGGCCGTGGCTGATAAACCACAGCAAACCCTTACAAGCGATACCAAGACATATTGTAAAATGGAACAAATGGGTGTCGGTGTAATCCCATTTAGGAAGTGTGCAAACTATACATCGTGTGTGTGTGTGTGTGTGTGTGTGTAAATGCACAGATGACAGCAAACCGGAAGAAACACACTGACTGTTATTAGTGGTTGCCTCTGCCAAGGGACAAGTGACTGGGGGCGTGTGGGGGGTGGTGCTGATAAAAGGAGACTTTTCATTTCTAACCTATAAATCTTTGGCTTGTTGATTTTATAAAAGAATATATTTATTACACGTATAATTTCAAAATGTCAAAGCCAAACACTCAGGGGTGGCAGGTACTTTTGACCTGGTCTAGAATAGCTTACTTTGAGGCTCAGTGATGTTTACAAGTTTTACCGTGGGATGCGGGGGGGGGGGGGCGGTGAATAGCTGCTCCCAGGCAGAGAGACCTTAGTGGTTGGCGGAAGAGGCCCAGCTAGCAGGAGCTGTGGGCCGGCAGCTCTCTGCCTCAGGCAGTGACCCTTCCGGGCACGCACCCCAGCCCTGGTCATGGGGATGAGACAGCAAAGAGGCGTATTTCTCACCCGCTAGCATTTATGAGAGGCCTATTCCTAATCGTAATAATCTACCCATCAGCCACGCCACAGTGATTGTTCTCAGGAACGCATTTGTTATTAAGTAAGGATACACTGGGGAGGGGAGAGTCATGGGAGACGTGGTAACACTAGTACCCCGAACAGGGCAATGACTTGCTCGCCACGCTGACTTGGCAAGCCCAGTGTCCTTTACAATCCCACTTGCCTTCCTCAACGGTAGAATCCGAAAACATAAAACACCCACTTTCCCAGACTTCCTTGCAGCTGGAGGGTGACTTTGTGACCCATCCCTCTTCCATGGGATGTTCATCCGCATCGCTGACTGGACTGCCAGGAAAGCTTCCTGAAGGCACAGTCTAGACTGGGATGACCCATAACACGTTTGCTCCCCGCTCCCCCCTTTTCCGGAACAGACCACAGAAGCCTAGCAGTGTAGCTGTAACTATGAAGATGAAACTCACGATGAAGATGAAAGTCACATGCTCATTGGTTGCCCAAGGCGGCCATAACGAAGTACCGCAAACCAGGTGGCTGACGAACACCAGAAATGTAATCTCTCCCAGTTCTGGGGGCTCGAAGTTCAAAGTCAAGGTGTCAACAGGGCCATGCTCCCTCGGAAGGTTCTAGGGGAGGATCCTTCCTTGTCTTCTGGTGTTGCTGGCGATCCTCGGCACTTCCTTGGCTTATAGAAGCATCGCTTCAGCCTCTGCCTGTGTGGTCACGTGTCCTCTCTGTGTCTCTTCTTTCCTTATAAGGGAATCCGTCATATTCCAGCATGACCTCATCTTAACTTGACAAAGACGTTTACAAAGACCCTATTTCCAGATAAGATCACATTCACAGGTTCCAGGGGTCAGGACATGGACACATTTTTTTTTCTTTTGGTCATAAAGAGAGACAATAGGAAGGTGTAATCCTCTGATAGCTTTTGGTACTGCCGTCATTGGACAGCCTGCCCGTGCCTTCTTGCTGTGAGTCAAGGTTTATTTAAGCCACTGTTTAGGTTTTTGTTGTTGTTGTTGCAGCTGAACTCATTCTTAACTGACACATTCCTAATTGCCAAACCTGCCCATCCAGTCAGCCAATTTGGGGGAGGCACTCATGGCATTCCAGACAGGCAGCTAGGTGCTGTCCTCCTCAGAGCTGAGCCTGGCACAGGCTTGTTTGTTAAGGCATGCTGGGAAGAAAAACTCCTTGCTTTCATGGAACTTAGAGTTTAGAGGATACACAAAAGATAGACCATTAAAATGTAGAAATATACTACGTGTGGGGCTTGTACCCAACTCTGACTTGGGGCTGATGGGGGGTTTCATGGTGATAAAGGGTGGTGGGGTGTATGAAGGAGCTGAAGAGAGTGTGATGCAGTTAAGAAACAGAAAACATTTACTACACTGGCCCGTGGAAGGTAGGGAGAGGGGCAGAGATGAGGAATGGGAAGAGAAGAAAGAGACAGATTGTGTGTGTGTGTGTGTGTGTGTGTGAGAGAGAGAGAGAGAGAGAGAGAGAGAGAGAGAGAGAGAGAGAGAGAGAATATGAAAAGCAACTGCACAGAGGGCTAGAGACACAAGCATGAATACCTGAGATTATTTTTTTAAGTTTATTTTGAGAGACAGAGAAAGCACACGTTCATGTGCAAGAAAGGGGCAGAGAGAGAAAGAGAGAGAGAGAATCCCAAGCAGGCTCCGTGCTGTCAGGGCTTGAACCCAGGTGAGTTCATGACCTGAGCTGAGATCAAGAATCGGATGCTTAACCAATTGAGCCACCCAGGCACCCCTGAGATCGTTTTTTAATATTTGAACCTGTGTTTGGTAAAATGGTAACTGGGAGAAACTACTGTATGTGCTTCTGTATTTGGGGAGGAGAGGGTCTGTTGGTGGGATGTTTCCACTCTTTAAGTTCCCTGGCGGATGTGACAGTGTGTACAATGTGCTGCAGAGGAAAAAGACCATTGGATGCAAACACCACTCTTTTGTATGGTGAGATCCTGCTCTGGTGAACTCTTCGTTCTTGGGTCACTAGTCTGAAGCTCAAGTCTTGTATTTTATGTAACATGTGTTAACACTCAGGGATGTGTCCAGTAGGCCTTGCTTTCGCACATCATCTTTATGCAGCTGTGTTTTCTGGACGAGACCCATGGAGAGCTGGTTTATGCCAAATGCTCACTCCTGACACACACATTCTTGCCTCCCATCTTGCTTGCCAAAGGGAACAGACACGGACGGCTTTCACTTGCATGGACTTCTTTTCCTGAAGCACTAAAATCAACCTTCTAAAAAATGCATTAAAAAACAAAATGAAATACGGGGCGCCTGGGTGGCTCAGTCGGTTGAACGTCTGACTTCAGCTTAGGTCATGATCTTGTGGTTTGTAAGTTCGAGCCCCACGTTGGGCTCTGTGCTGACAGCTCAGAATCTGAAGCCTGCTTTTGATTCTGTCTCCTTCTCTCTCTGCCTTTCCCCTGCTCACATTCTGTCTCTGTCTCTCGAAAATGAATAAATATTAAAAAAATTAAAGAAATACAAATGAGATAAAGGCTGCCTTGCACATAGAAAGTGCTAAAATTGATTGAATAAATATATACAAATTAAAATAATCTATGATGTCATATCTTGGGAAAAATCACTGTTGTCATTTTGAAGGGTAATCAGAAGCAGGTTTTAAGATTTTATTTTTAAGTAATCTCCATACCCAATGTAATCTCCATACCCAGTGTGAGGCTCGAACTCACAACCCTGAGATCAAGAGTCACATGTTCCACCAACTGCCAGCCAGGTGCTCCAGTAGATTTTTGTGTCTCATGGCCCCTAGGGGTAGTAGGCTGGCTCTGGCCCTGCCCCTGGAGGAACACTCAGGCAAGATTCATGTTTCTTCTGGTCACCTTGACTGGAGCTCATCTAGAGATCTAGCGCTGGTGTGTTCTAGACTTGTCAGCTGTTTAAAGCACATTATTTCTCTGGAAATTTCTCTTGTGTGTTCTTGGGAGACCCCTCATCAACTAGGGTCTCTCATCTTCTTGGTCTTGACATGGGTGAATACATCTCTTTAATTTCCTTTCTTTTCTTTTTCTTTCCCTCTTTTTTTTTTTTTTTTGAGAGAGAGACAGAGACAGAGACAGAGCGTGAGCAGGAGAGAGGCAGAGAGAGAGAGAGAAAGAGAGACAGAAACACAGAATCTGAAGCAGGCCCAGGCTCTGAGCTGTCAGCACAGAGCCTGACACAAGGCTTGAGCTTGTGAACCACAAGATCATGACCTGACCTAACATTGGCCACTTAAATGACTGAGCCACCCAGGTGCCTCCCAGCACCCATTTAAACATGTCTGTAATTTCTGGTTCCCTGTGACCACTGCGCAGTCCTTAGGCATCTGGATACTCCTCTCTGGACTCTTACTATTAGGGATCCCCGTGCCCCTGTAGGGAAGCCCATTTAAGACAGGATCTAAGACATCTTCTTACCTTTCTCTCTTCAGCCATTCTTTACCATGACTTATTTAGGTTAGTTGGGCCAAACCCAGTGTGACGGCAGCCTCTGCCCAAAGTTCAGGAACAAATCAATCCTGTCCCCTTCAGACTTATCAGGTATGAGTTAGATACCAGTCTTCTGGGTACCCCCAAACCACAGGGGACACACATGCTTTCTAGGTGGTAGTGCTAAAGCCCTTTCCCATAGGCTTGAGGTGAGGGAAAAGCATCCTTAGCTCCCTCTAGTAGGGGAAGGGGAAGAGCACCCTGAGAACTTGTCAATGCCCCCACTCCCTTCTCTTCTCTTTAGGGGCCCAAGAGTCGTGAATCAGCCTTGAAAAATTTGAACTGCTGTATCTCACCTTTCTGTTGTCTTCATGCTTCAGATAAAACTTGTCTTTTAACATCCTGTTGCAGTTTTTCTGGACCTTGGTCCCTACTGTAGAGTGGGAAACACAAATTCTTAGATATCAGCCATTTGATGGCTGTGAGGACTAAAGAAAATATCAAAATAAAGTCCTAATTGTGTCTGGCATGCTGCTGATGCTTAGCCATTGGTTCTTCCCTCCCACTTGACTTCATGCTCTTGAGGGTGTTAATTGAGACTAGTGGGCACAACTTGCCTGGCAAGGTTACTTCTCGTGACAGCTTTTTTGGAGGAGCAATAGGATCCCCTGATTACAAAGCCTTGATATAGCACCTGTGGTCGATTTTGGTGTTCCATCCCTGCAGCCGACACCGAGGTCACCCTGTAGCTCCGTCTACACAAGAGGTGAAGGGTGAGTCCTTTAAATATGGGTCTCCTGGTGCTTCACCTAGAGGAACTCGCGTTATGATACCTAGGGCAGACCCTGGGGAAATTCAGAGCTCCCAAGACCATGGAGTCTGTCCGACTATAGGGTGAATAAAAGTCATTTCTTAACACTTACTTCACTTTTGGGGTACATTGTGTCCTGTGCAGCCTGATCCCTGTGTTTCCTGGTGGGGAGGAAGGAGGAGAAGGTGATTGTTTTCTGAAAAGGGGAAGAAATGATGCTCAGATCTTCCCTTAGAAAGACTAAGAAACTGAATTTCATCTTGTAAAACAGTGTCAGAAACAGCCAAGAGTTCACCTGACTGAGGTACGAAAAATCTGAGAAGGGCTGGTGAGTCATCCCTCATTTTTAAGTTTTCTGGATATACCAGGGTCCCTTCCCTGGGCAGGTTGAGGGTTTGGCAACACTGCCCCCTAGAGGTCTGCTGGTGCTCTTGAGCACATTCCCTCAACCACAGAATCCTGGGTATCATCTTAGCTGTTAGAGTGCATTCCATTACAGGTAGATGCTCAACTCCATCCCTTCATCTGTGGTGATTCAGTAGTTCAAAGGAAATAAGATGAGCTTCAGACATATACATGTTCAAGGGACATGGGCCAGGACCAAGGCAAGAGAGTAAATAAAGGCCCACAACTGTATGTTCACAAATTTCAAAGTTATAAACTAATCTAATAAAATATTAAATACAATGTATCCTTCAACTTTGACAAATGTACTTTCATAATAACCTGGATGGAAAGATCAAATTTATAATTCTTATACCTTTTTTGACTTCCACTTCTAAATATCACAGTGTGGGAGAGCCAATGTGGCCTATGATCTGCCCATCTTCTGTTTGCACACGCAGCTCCACCTGTCACTGCAAGAAGACTCAAATGCAGACACCTAGATGTCTAATTTCCAAACTCAGTCCACAGCATCCCCCAAATGGTTGTCGCTTGTCCACCTTCCAGGTCTGGGCTGCATGTACTGGAGGCACAGCCTGCCCTTGGGAAGACAGGCCCCAGATAAGAGGGTGTGCAAACTCTAGAGCTATCATGGGGACACTTGGGCAAGGATTCCAGGATTCTGGATACCTGGAGCATGGAAGACCATCGTCACTGTTTGAGCATAATCCCTTGGCCTCATTGACTCCTTACTGTCTGAGGTGGAACATGTCTAGGAAGTGAAACTGAGCCCTCTAAAAAATGGAGCTCAGGATAGGAGTCTTTTTACTTGAGTTTAATGGCCGTTCCTGACTGGAGAGTCCCTAAAGGAAGCCATATTTCTAGGAAAGACATTTTGGCTGCTGAGAAAAAAAAACCAACAACCAACAATAGATGAGAAGGAACGCTGGAAGAGTTGACAGGTTGAATAGCACAGCTTGGTTCATCGAGGTACAAATGGTTCCAGGTATAGGCTGAAGCTCTTCTTGACAAGTTCTCAATGCCCCCCTTTCAGCAGCCCTCACCCCAACTTCTAGTGCTTGTGCATGCTGGGAGGAAGAGGGCGTCCTGATAAAGAAAATAACCAAATTCGGTTTAGGAGCTCAACAACTCTGGTGTGGGAATTCCCTTTAGAAGAGCTGGTTGTGAGGATCAGGAAATATTCCCCATAGGTCAGAGGAGGAGATTTCTGGAGGATGAAGATGTGGAAGACTTGTGGGCAGTAGGAAGTGAAGGGGTTCCAAGATCAGCGGTAGTGGGGTGGGGGAGGCAACATGAGGGAGGCAGAGAAGAGACCAGGGGGCAGAGGATGGAGTGGGCTTTGGACCCTGAAACAGAGGGTCTAGAGACCTGAGGTGACAGTCTGACTACAAATAAACTCCCTTGGGACATATAGAAAGAAATCCTAGGGAACAGTCTGGTCACATATCCATGGGGACTTTGTGGAGAAGGGGATCCTGGGAAAAGACAGGCTTCCCTGTGATTCAAGGCAATGAGCATCAAGCAGATGAAGAATCAGAGCATCTAGATATGGAGTCAACAGAACACGATTAATATGAGTGCATAAATCAGTAAGGCCTGGGGTTACCTGGTTCCAGATGCTCTTTGGAAAAAGGGATATTAAAAGAAGGGAACCAAAAGAATTAACTTATGTTTCACATAGATGAGTCTGGGCACATGACACACAATGGTGTGTTCTTAATTATACTTTATACTTTAGAAAATAATGGGGTACCCACAAACCCACTAAACACGCTTCCAACATCCAGCAGACAGATGTGCCCATCTTCAGCAAGAGACAATTGAAATGGACTTGGCCATTCGTGATCAGTTGTAATCTTTTTCCAGTTAATTCTTGAGAAGACAGCTGTTTCCAATTTAGCCTCGAAAAGTACACAGTAATAAAATAATCTGCAAATTAACATGTTGGTAGGGTCCAGTGTTTACAATCCATTTTGCATAAAAAGCTTTCCTTTGCCTGTTTGCATTTCCACCAGGAAGATGGGGTTGTCAAGCAAGCATTATCATGTTATCTTTCGAACTTTTATGTTCGGATTCTGATTCAGACATGACATTCTTTCTTTGAAATGCTCTGCAGAAACTGACCAAATATTTATATATTTCTTCAAACATCAAGTTCCTTCTTCTCTCTCTCTCTCTCTTTTTTTCTTGGTGTGGTCAGAAAGAATCTGCTTTTCTGAAGATGCCTCATTAAACCTTGTTTGAATATTTGTGAAGATTTTTTATTTATTTAAAAAAAATTTTTTTTAATGTTTTATTTTATTTTTGATACAGAGAGAGACAGAGCATGAGAGGGGGAGGGGCAGAGAGAGAAGGAGACACAGAACCGGAAGCAGGCTCCAGGCTCTGAGCTAGCTGTCAGCACAGAGCCTGACGCGGGGCTCGGACCCACCAACATGGGATCTGACCTGAGCCGAAGTTGGAGCCTTAACCGACTGAGCCACCCAGGCGCCCCTGTGAAGATTTTTTAGAAGACACTGGAGACCTGGTCTACTGGTTAAGCCTCTAAGGAAGTGAAGGATTCCAGGAGAGCCTCATGATCTGTTTAATTCAGAAAATTCAGATGAGCAGTGGAGAATGATGGAAGCAGCATGAAGATAAGAACTTCGCTTATCATTTAGTGCGTCCCAGTGAGGTACAAAGAACATGAATCCTAAAACATGGGCTCTGGCTGCAGCCAACCACCCTGACTCCTTAGTTCATTCTATTAATGGTGACCTAGAGCTAGGATTCTCTGGTGCCTCAGTCCTCATCCAGGTTCTAGGGCTGTGCTTGTTCAGTAGAGGGAGGGTATTGTGATGGTTATCATTCCTTTGGGGTTTCTCCCAGTGCGAGTTAGAATCTACCCCCCTCCTTTAGATTCTGCGCTGGTCTATGACTGCCCCAACCAGGACTATGGGAGAGGCAAAGCTATGGAAATTCCAGGCCTACCTCTGGGAGGATAGCAGCTTCCACTCTGGTCTCCTGGAGTACTGAGCTGCCAGGTAACAAATCCAACTGCTCTGTTAGAAAAACCACGTAGAAAGGCCCTGGGATGACTCCCTGGAGGAGGCGAGGGGCCCCACTGAGCCCAATATTCCATAAATTTTTATCAAGACACCAAGCATATGAGCGAAGCCTTCTTAGACCCTTCAGATCCAGACTGAACAGCATCTAGTGACCCCTGGCAATGGCACAAGGAGCAGAAAGAATTCCCAACTGAATCCTCCCCAGATTCCTGACCCACAAAATAATAATTGTGAGTGATAATTGTGGTTTTAAGCCATTGCAGTTTGGCTAGTTTGTTTATATGGCAACAAATAACCAGGGCAGGCGGAGTAGCTACCCAGGAAAAAAAGGAGTCAGACACCATCCTGGTACACCTGGATGGGGCCTACTCCTGGGCGTTAGACTGTAAAAAACAATCCCAGAAAGAGGGATTCCTTTATACATTTCCCCTCTTTCCAGAAGAGATTCACAGATACTCCTCACAGACTCAGATTCAACTTAGGCCCAAGGTTATATGTTTGCCCAAGACTCTGTGCTTTTTGCTATAACTCAGGACTCTTGCGGATAGACCTCCAATGGCCAGGCTCGAGCCCTTTACACCGTGAAATCTGAATCTGCCCCGTCACGTAGCTTGGGCTCAAGCCAGAATCTGCTATCAAAGTAGTATCTCACTTATACCCCAGGTCAGCATTTCTGATCTGACAAAAATGTTCCTGGATCAAAATGATTCCTTTCCCTTTACTATATTGACAATAGAGTGAGAGTCAATGTTGGTCTTCTACCAAATGTAGACCCAATCTATATCACAATTATCTTTAACTGGGAGCTTTCACCATGAGAATTCTCATAACAAGTACAGCTATAGTTGAGGGAAAGAAAAGAACCCCGTGGAATGCAGCTTTGTAGATAAGAGTAAAAAATATCTCAACAAGTTACAAAATTCACCAGCTGCTCAAGCCTCAGTATATATTGGACAGACAATAAAATAAACAAAATCAATGTTATTTACTCAGCATGAATAACTAACTCCTGGCTCTGGAACCATGAATGTGTAATTGAACTTAAGCTGCTTTTAGCTGTGCTGTTCTTGTCAGGTGGTCCTCTGAATGTCATGGCTAATTATGAAACTGTATGAAAAAATCTGAAGGACGGCATTACTCCTGAGGCTCACCATCAGGAAAATGGTGTTAAATTGGTTAATATAATGAACTGTATTTTAGGATTTTAAAACACCTTTTCCATTGTTGGGAAATGGAGTGTGAAACTAACTTTTCTCTGTCAAGTTTTTTGAAGTTCATTTTTTGAGACTTTTTCTGTATGGAGTGATGACATTTTGATTTCAAGGATTTCTGGATATAAAGCAGAAAATTCAACTGGCTTAATTTCCCTAGAAAATATCTCCAAACACATTTGTTACGCTTCTTCATTCAGTAGGAATGTCCTGGATGGGTAATTAATTGATATTTTGGTTTCTACTAGGGTTTTGTATGTGTTCTTGGAGACACATGAGTTCTTGATGAGGATTTAATATTTTCTGTCTTAATTTCTATGACATTATAAGAAAATTAATATTCGCATATTGTAGATCATCTGAATGAGTACATTATAATATGTTCAGTCACCCTGTTTGCTTGAATTTAAAATTTTAAAAATGTTTTTATTGATTTTGAGAGAGGGAGAGAGCATGTGAACAAGACAGAGGCAGGGAGAGAGGGAAAGGGAAAGGGAGTGCCCATTGCAGGGCTCGAACTCACAAACCATGAGATCATAACTTGAGCTGAAATCAAGAGTCGGAATGCTTAACCGACTGAGACATCTAGGTGTCTCAGCTTGCTTGAATTTAATTTATTAATTTGCTTTTAAGTTATAGTTGCATGAGAACCATACCTATCACTTTAGTCCTAGCTTTACGTGCATATATTTTACTTTATTAAGCTCATTTCTTTGTGCCAGGCACTGATCTAAAAACCTTGCATGTACTATTGCCTTTACTTTCTATGACAAATCAATGAAGAAGGTACCAGCATTATCTTCATCTTTAAAATGAGGATATTGAGGCACAGAGAGGTAAAGCTTAAGTAATGGAAGGCTCAACTCAAAGTTTTAAAAATAATAATAGAGATTTGTCAAATCATATAATTGAAAAACCCAGAGGTGAGTCAGCTTCAGATAGAGTTTGGCAAGGGGTCTGGCAGAGTTTCTCTGTAATTACTTTGGCTCAACCCCTGCTACGTGTCAGTTTCATTTTCTGGTTGGCTTCGGTCAGGATTACAAGATGGGTGGCTTCATCTGCCAGGACCACGAGTCTTCTCGTTCACACCTAGGGAGAAAGAGTCACTTATACAACTTCTATTGGCTTTGCAGTGCTTGTTTTGCTACCAACCAACTTCTGTAGCTAAGAGAATGTCTGGCACTGATTGGTTTAGGCTTGAGGTAATCACTGTGTCAGTAGGGATGAGATTATTATGTTTGCTCCATAGACCCAGGGAAGTCTACCCATGGAGTTGAAAGACTGAGTCCCACAAAAATTGCATGGCTGTTACACAGTGGAGGTCTGCTGAAATGTAGTTGAGGGTGGAAGTAATCACAGCTTTTGCCCTATTTGGTAAGTTGCCTAAGGCCATGTGATTAATAAGTGGTAGATAGGATCCCAGTCCAGCAGATTGACTCCAGAATCAGCCGTCTTAACCCCTAAATACATATGTAATTATTTTTATAATAAAAATTATTTCAGTAAACATCAAGTCAATTTCATAATCAATTTTAGGCAAGATTATATAAGAGGGACACCTGAGTGACTCCATCAGTTAAGTATCCAACTTTGGTTTTGGTCATGATCTCACAGTCCATGAGTCCAAGCCCGGTGTCGGGCTCTGTGCTGACAGCTCAGAGCCTGGAGCCTGCTTCGGATTCTGTGTCTCCCTTTTCTCTCTGCCCCAGGCTTGTACTCTCTTTCTCTGTCTCTCAAAAATAAAAATTAAAGTATAAAAAAATAAAGATTATGCGAGAGAATATTATTAAAGAAGAAAGAGAAAAGGTAAGTAATTTTATATCAGTTATCCATTGATGTGTAACAAATCACCCCAAAACTTAGTGGTTTTTATATTTCATGATTCTGTGGATCAGGAATTCAGGAAGGTTTGGCTGGATGGGTCTGGCTCCAGCTTCTTAAGTGGCTTCCGTCAAACAGTGGCTGGAGCTGGGATAGTTGAGGTTAGTTGGATATCACTATTAGTCTCAGGGGCTCTCCATGTGGTCTCCCTGTACCATGTGGTTTGGGCTTCCTCCTAGCATGGCAGCCTCAGAGCATAGAAATGACCTACATGGCAACTCAGGCCTGCAGAGGCAAGTGCCCCAAGAGAACCAAGGGGAAAGCTTTATCAGCTTTTACAACCTAATCTCTGAAGTCACACATCCCTTTCACCACAATTACGATCCTACCCAAACTCATGGCTGAGAACATAGACTCCACATATCTGTGGGAAGATTGTCAAAGTCAATTTCAAGTAAATGGTGTGGGATGTGAGATACTGTTGTGGCCATCTTGGAAAATACAATCTGCTACAATTTCTGTGCTTTTGTTATTGATGGGCTTTTGAGATCTTTAAAACAGAATTAACACAGATTGAGGAGCTTATTCTGTTGCTTGTGGACACTCATGGCTGTTGCTTGCTTTCACATTTCAACCAACCTCTTTAAATCATGATTTCAGAAGAGAGTGGGAATTCCTTTCCCACCTCTGTTGCTTTATGCAGGGGTTTACTTCTGCGTACCATTTTGTCAACTGCAAGAACTTTGTTTCTCATGTGTGTGCTTTGGAAAAGGATAAAATCGGGCGGCTGGGAATAGGAAGGAATATAAACTGAGTGGCAGATCAGGAAGAGAGATTTTTCCACTAAAACTTGGGAGAAAGGAAGGAAGATGAGGAAAATCTAATCTGGGACTTGGACCATATTCTCCTGTTTGTGGGAGGGAGGGAGCTGAGACATTAATCAGAGTTGCTGACAGCTCCTGATTTGCCTTGAAGGAAGGCTGGGCAAGTCAAGCTGTGAAACTCGGGGCAGTGGGAAGGGGGTGAAGAAATACCTACGTGCTCACGCCCTCCACAAAGCCTCTCAAACACGTAAGTTGCCCTGTGTCTCTAGAATCACAGTAAGAATGAAAAATTTCATGCCATAACATTAGTGACCAAAAATGCAAAATATTTACATGCTCATTATCTGTAATAAAGAAAAACATTCATTTCCCTGAGACCAAGAGAAGAAAAATTATGAAAGACTTCTAGCTATTAGAACATGATGTAGAACTTAATCTTATAATTAATTACTGTAGATTTATATACACAAAATATCACTGGTAAGTTGAAAATAAAACTACCATATGATCCAGCAATTACACTTGTGGGTGTTTCTCCAAAAGAATTTAAATCAGGATTGGAAGAGATATTTTCACTCCCATGTTCATTGCAGCATTATTCACAATAGCTAAGAGGTGGAAACAACCTAAATATCCCCTGGCAAATGAATGGATAAAGAAAACACAATCTATGTATGCGATGGAATATTATTCAGCCTTAAAAAAGAAAGACATTCTGACACATGCTACGACATAATGAGTGTTGAGGACATTATGTTAAGTGATGATTCTTCTTATATGAGGTATCAGACTCATAGAGATGGTAGAAAGCTGGTTTCCAGGGGCTGGGGGGAGAAGAGAGAATTGGAGAGTTGCTATTCAGTGAGTACAGAGTTTCAACTTTGCAAGGTGAAAAAGTTCTAGAGATCCACTATACATCATTTTGTCAGCAATACTGTGCTGCATGCTGAAAACTCTGTGAAGAGGGGAGATCTTATGTTACATGTTTTTTGCCCCAATAAAAAATATCATTGGTAATTTACTGACTCCCTATGTCATTTTTATACTTGAATTTTATGCATATAAAGTGCTATTGCAATGACATTCACGTGTTTCCTTGTAATTTCTCGCTTCCTACCTTATTTTGCCTTAAGGTTTCCCCTTAAGGTTTCCCCACGTTAAGCCATACTCTGGGTCTTCCAGAAAACCAGCTCTCCTGGGTGGGGATGGCTGCCACACGGATGCTAGTTTCTTAAGGTAACTGTATGTGGTTGTAATTTTCTTAAATTAGGATTTAACTGGTAGTGCATTCAAGTCTTTACTGTGAGCAATTGTCTAAAAGTGTTTTTACAATAGAAAGCATGCAGTTAAGTGGGAACTCTTTTAATTAATTACGTTCATGGTTGGTTACCCCTTCATTGCTTGTGTTTACACCAATTTTCAGAAATAATTTTTGCACTTCAAAATGAGCACACAAGGTCAGGAGAATAACTCAAAAAATATTAGATTATATACTATCCATACCATTTTAATTGTTTCAGAACTTACAAAAAGAGTTTTGACCGAAGTGACTTATTCATTTTTTAGAACTTATGTTTTTTTTTTAAATCAACCTTTTAGTTCTCTACAATAGACTAAAAACATACTTTTGAATATAAGGTACTATTTTGACAGTTTCTGAATAGACCAGTGGCCAGGAACTTTCTGAATCAAGAGGGTGTGACTCCAATTTTACAGTTTTTTTCCTTCTCCTGAAAATGAATCTTATCTATGCAATGTTTTGTATTTAAAATAAATTGAATTGCTCAACTTATTCTTTAGGTCAAGAATTGTTATTAGTAAGAAGCCATTGCGGATGGCTTGAATGAATGTCAGGTTTATAGTCTGACCATCCATTCCTATCTCTTTTCTTTTTCCAGTGAAGATGAGGGGGCAAGTCGGGTCCTTACCTGACAGTGCAACAGAACACTGGAACGCCACACTGGAAACCAGAAAACGTGGAAGGCTGCAGTGTCTGTGGCCCTGGCCTCTGTGTTAGTCTGTCCGAACTGCCATAACAAAGTGCCGTGGGCTGGTTGGCTTGAAAAACCAGTTCTTGCAGTTGGATGTCCAAGATCGAAGTCCCCAGCTGATTTGGCTCCTGGTGACAATTCTCTTCCTGGCTTGCAGAAGGCTGCCTTCTTGGTGTGTCCTCACATGGTGAAGAGAGAGTAGGAGAGAGAGAGAGAGAGTAGGAGAGAGAGAGAGAGAGAGAGAGAGAGAAGTGTTAATTCTCTTCTTCCTCTTCTTACAAGAGCTTTAATCCCATTATGAAACCTCCACCCTCATGAACTCATGTAACCTGAGTTGCCTTCAAAGGCCCCATCTCCAAAGACCATCCCCTTAACATTGGGGGCTAGGCCTTCAATGTATGAATGCGGGGTGGGGGCAACCGAACTGAGTCCAGATCAAGCTGCCTTCGTTACCTTTCTTCTGGAATAGAATAGGAGCTCTGCTTTTCTGGGACGTATCCAGGAAGAGAATTATTCCCAGTATCTGGGTTTTAATGTCTAAAAGTGATTCTTATCAGCAACTTCTCAGAAATGTCAAAATATATTTAGATGATAATGGCATATTATGGGACACCATATCTACTCCGATGCCTTCGATGTAAAAGCTAATCCAGCATATAGTTTTCATGACTATTATCATTTTTTGAGAAATTATTACTACACTATTCTTATTACCACTCAAAATTCCTTTTCATTTGTGGGGCCCACTTGGTGTAGTAGCATGAATCTGGTTCTGATGGTGTCAAGCTTGGGTTCTAGCTCTGGCCCCGGAACGTGCAAATCTAGGCTGTGAATCCTCCCACTTTTAATAAGTTCCTTCTCTCAATATTTTTGGGAAATATGTCTTCCATGTGCTCTCAAGGTGTTGATGTGACTTCTCAGAGCTATGTGTCCCCTTTTTCTACTTCAGACTCCACTTCCTTCACCATTGATCTCAATCTGGAATCCACTGACTGCAGCATGCATGTGTGTGTGTGTGCACGTGCATGTGTGTGCACATGTGTGTGCAGGTGTGTGCCCATGTACACATGTGGTATGAAGGGTACTGATTGAACAGGGTCTTTCTTTTCAAGTGATAATTATCCAATATCAAACAGCTTTGGAACAGGGGGAATGTATTGATTCATAGAAGTAAATGGTAGAAAGAACAGGGTTCTCCCTTTCACTTCTTTCTTTTTACATGCCATCATTTTCCTAAGTGATTCCTTAGGGTTAGAATCATGGGTACTGGTAGCACTGGGAGCACACCTTCCCAACTTTTCCCTCTGAGAGAACAAAACTGGGAAGGGCTCTGATTGGCTGGCTTGCATCCTGGGCCAGCTGAAAGAGCCTAGCTGGGGCCAAGAGCTTCCCTTTGACTGGTGTGGCCTGAGGTGGCACCATGAAATGCACAGGTGGACCACATGTAAAGACTAAAGCAATTTCCTCAGAGGAGAAAGGAGGGCAAAGGCAAGATCACCATGGGAATTGTGAGCCGGGCAGACACCTCACTTCTCAAACTGTTTCTACTCCAGTGAGAGAGACCTTACACCTCTCTTTGCAGCATTGTGGAGCTTCTCTTTACAGCCTTCCACACATGGCTGTATGGCTAGATCAGATTTTATTGAACGACTGGGAAAAACCAAAGGGAATGACAACCTAAGGTAAGAATTCCAAACCATATGCTGACATAGTCTGTGATCTAAGGACAAGCAGGTATGGTGGCCAGTTTCCCATAGGGGACTCCGTTCTGATACACCCAGTTTCTGTGTGCAGGCCCCCAACCCCTATACCGTGTGCCTCCTTCCTCTAAGCTTTACCTTGACTCTCTCCCTGACATTAGGGGGATTAGAAACACTCTGTTAGGGGCACTGTTATGCCCCAGGACACAGATTTCTCATTAGTCAGTCCAGAAATAGCATCTCAGGACTCTGGGAGGATGGGCTCTGGTGGTCTTTGCCTCTCTAGGTCCCTCAGAGTTGGTCAGGCAGTGGGCTTTGGTACCACTGCTTCAAAGTCCAACCAAGAGTGTTGGACACTGCTTGGACACTGTCCTGGCAGACTTCCCAAGGTTGTTCTTCTTTATACTCTGCCCACCAGTGTGAGCTGTGGAAGTGCATATTTGTTTTTCTGATTGTCTAACAGGAAGAAAGAGATTAATACTTTCCTCATAGTTCTGTAATTGCAAGGCCTACTTACAATGAAGTTCTGTTCACTTTGGATTTCAAATGGTTTCCCAGTGGGCCTGTTGGGAATAATAAACAGGCACATTACTCAGCCATATTCAATGGCTGCTTCCTTGGCTACTAAAAAGACCTTGCCAATGCACTGGATTTTCTGCATAGAGAGGCTGGATTAACTTCTTAGATAAGGATCTTGCTTCTTAATCTCTGTCTGGGGAAAAGGGTTGGTTATTTCTCTTCATTACGCTATGATTTTCCTTTGAGTATCCCCAACAACTTGAAAACTTTTTTGAAGTTTATGGTTTTGTCATAAAATTAATGTAAATTTTGCATTCTATGCCATTATATATGTTTATAAGTAATGTTTTAAATTGCTTCCTATTGAGCAAAATATATTTTCTGAAAAGATGTGTCATATTCATCTTGTTACCCTGTTATTTTTGAGCTTTGAGCAATTCTTGGCAATGACTTGAAAAAACTGGTAATATGTCATTACAGCCTTACTACTCCCTCCCTTCCAATCTCTAATCTTCTGAAGCAACTTGGAGGGGCCCAAGCCTTTGTAAATCTGAATCTTAGGGTCATATAACCTCACCCAGATCTTAGAGTATGATGAAGGGGAACAAAATTTTCAGAGAAGAGAGCAAGAATGCCCTTTGACATATGCAACACCCATACTTTCTTTCAATAACTTTCTAACTTGGGACTTGAGCTTTCATGTACTCACTGGCCACTATGAATCATTGATTCAGATATTTCTCAACTGAATGTGGCACCACCAACTCCTGGTCAACTCCTGGAGATCCTGCACTGGGTGTGTATGTGAGTCAGGACATCCGCACTCCTCTGGATCTGGTGGATACATTTTGCTGCCCAGTATCCATTCACTCGTCTCTGATAACCACACCCCAATATCACTCTGGGGAACCACCCCTAATCCACTTTCCTTCCATATACTTTTGGTTGTTTTGGCTCCTTTGTGGTGTAGAACATATGACTCAGGTCTGGCCAATCAGCATGTCTCAGTTCCCTGGCTAGGGACCCAATATGACTCAATCAGAGTGAATAAAATGAAATCCTATTGGGCTTAATGCCTGGAAGATATACAATCTAGATCTTCTGTAGACATCTTGTGATCAGGAAGAGAGAGACTGTCTGAAAATAAAGCCAAAATACAGAATAGGCCACGGCCAGTAGACCATGTGATGAAGAGAAACTGGGTCCTGGCAACATTGTTTGGCATTTACACAAAGCTGTGCTTGAAGCCAATACTACCACTGAACTTTTCAGTTATCTTAGCTAATAAATTACATTTTTGGGGGCTTAATCCTATTAGGGCTGGATATTTTTTTTTTGGTCTGGTGGAAATGAATGAATTTTAACTATATGTTCCATATAAGCAGGATCTTTCCTGACTAATTTACCACTGTACCAATAGAACTGAGAACAACGGTTGACTGAATAAGCACTGAATAAAAATTTGTTGAATAAATGAGTGATCTATAAATTAGTACCAGGAGTAAGTTAGCAAGTAGCAGATTCTATAATTGACTGGGTCAACATTCAATGGAAGTCAGAAGGAATTCTTTATCTCGAGTTGTAAAGTTGACAATACTAGTTAAGTGATAGTAAAAACGCTGGTCAAATTTTCACCTGCTGTTTTGTTGGTACTCGCACCATGGAATACCAAAGGTAACAACACAAGGGGACTTGGTAGGAAGAATTCTGGGTGTTAGAGTATGCTGGCTACTTTTTGTGGTTTCAGTGAGGGCTTATAATAAAAATACAAGCCTATGCCAAGTACAATTTGTGATTGCTTGATTTTGAAGACATTCCTCAGCCTGAATTAATGTTATTGAGAAATTAGTTGATAAAGTATAACTTTTAAGTAAGGCACTATCTCTTAAGACAATCTCAGATATGACTATGGAGGATAATGGACAAGGAGATGTCCCAAGGAGAAATCATGAGCCATGGAAGAAAACAGATGAGGGAGAACTTCCTAGGTCTGTCCAGATTGACTAGCCAAGGATCAAGGTCCAAAGCCAGGAAGTAAGTCTTGTTATTCCTGTCCAGTGGAACATGATATTTATTTTGGATCGATGAACACCAAGTAATTTCTAATTCTGGCTTTTCCTAAATGGCTTCATTGCAGTTATCTTGTTCTTGCACTACCACTGTATATTGAAAGTCAGGGGTTGCCAAAATGATCATTTAACTATAGACTATCAGATTATGATGCATGACATTTTGCCTTGACTGGCAAGATTGCGTATCTTCCAGAGACCTTAGGTTTGATGCTGGATTAGAATTGGATTATCTCCTTTTGGAGAAGTGGTGAATATATTTTAAGTAGGTACTTTAAACAGCTTTACAAGATATGGGAGGAAGTATGCATGAATGTGCATATGTGTGTATGTTCTGACAAACCCAGAGGAGTGGACTGTAATGGATTTTAGTTGACACCCAGCAGCCATTTCCCTTTATTCTGACAACCATATGTGATCTCCCTCTGGGAGGTGACCCTTTATCCATTTCCTTGATTACATATTCACACATAGATTTGGAGCATCCCATTGCCTATCTGTATGCAACCTAGACAAAGTCAAATAAACATGATGAGAGCTAGAATTTCTGGTAAAAAATATTCTTGCTGTTTGTAGTGGCAGCTGAAGCTTAAAGAAGAGAAGAAATGAAACTTTTATAGTCAACTTACGGCCATAGAGGGAGATCTTATTTGAGGATAGATAAAGCCAACATATGGAAGACAGTAGAACTGAGTCAAAAGACAGTGATGCTGGATCTTGATGTTATATTTGAAATACCCACATCACAATCACTGCCTGAAGTCTATTCTATCCTTACACCTTCCAGATCAATGAGCTAATACATTCCCATTGATCAAGATACATGTTCTGTTGGATTTCTTGACATTTTTAACTGAAGGAGTTTTAACTGATGCAGTGAACAAGTATCCACACTCCTGGAGATGCCCTGAAAGAGATACTCTGAAAAAAGAGCCTGAGACAAAGACTTGCTCAGGTCATAGTTTATCTAGGAGGTGATTTCAGGAAGCAGAAATGAGAGAGTAGGGAGAGAGAGACAGGAAAGGGTTAAGTCCCACAGGAGATTCTCTGAGGAACTGTGTGGAATGCACCTCAAGACTGTCCTACCAGGAGACAGGGTGTCTGTAACATTTATACACTGGCCCTTGCCCCAGTTATTTGAGCGTTACCCCCAGGAGTCTTAACTCCGGTGTGCATAGGATTGCAAGTAGCTGAAGTTCAGCAGACTTCCATAGTTTTAGAGAAATCTCAAAATCAGCAAAGCAGAGGGATCCTGAGAAAGGCACTTGATGTGGGATGTCAGCAGTATGCATGGAACTGTCGATCACAGATGCACTGAAATTAGATGGATCCGAGGGATGTGGTATGGTGTGCCAGAAGCATCAGCTACATGATTCATTTCCCATTTTTTCTGTTCAAGTTTCTCTAATAACAGACTTCTATAATCAACTATAGGAATAGAAGAACCTGCTAGCGCCTACCTTGGGCGTAGCCTATTCTAATACTACTCTTCCAAATCACCAAATTGATGTCTTCAATATCATGGTGGTAGAGCAACTTTCATAAGAAGACTCCAGAACAATTTACCTCTGTCCCCACACCTGCTTCTCAAAGAAGCTGGTTTGACTAAGGTAAATTTACCAGTAAGATATAAGACATTTGTAAAAATCAAAAACATTTAAGCAGTGAAGAAGACCCAAGCTTAGATGAATTCAGAACCCAATGCACATGGAATCTGACTGTTCTCTTATGAGAAAACTGATATAAACCAGGAGAGCTAAAGCTCACAGTTAATGAAGTGAGTCCAATCCTTGACATATTTGAATCCCAAATCTAATCTGTGCTAATATAGACTGGAAATTAGGTCAAGAGGTATCACATCATAATGTGGGAAGATAACCTGAGAATTTTGTCTTAGGTTCCTCCCTTCCTCCTGGAAAGATATCATGTAACAGATGTCTCTTCCTCAGAGCCTAGAGATAATGGTGTATGCCTATGTGTATAATAATTGACTGGGGCATCAGTCACTGGGTAACTCAATTGGTTAACCACTGACTTCAGCTCAGGTCATGATCTACAGTTTGTGAATTTAAGCCCCAGGTCAGGCTCTGTCCTCAGACAGGTCTGAGGACAGCTCAGAGCCTGGAGCCT
This sequence comes from Helogale parvula, assembly GCA_004023845.1. NCBI lineage: Eukaryota > Metazoa > Chordata > Mammalia > Carnivora > Herpestidae > Helogale > Helogale parvula. The sequence goes on from PJEM01017348.1 coordinate 20,890, forward strand.
GCTTCAGGTTCTGTGTCTCCCTCTCTGCCCCCCCCCAATTATTCTCTCTCTCTAAAAAATAAACTTTAGAAAAGTAAACAAAAAGAATAACCAGTAAATTTAAAAATTATTTTGGGGGCTAACTTGGTTGATAGCTGGCTTGCCAACCACTTATATCTGTTCTTATTTTGTCTTTAGAGAAGTCTGAAAAGAGAATGTATATGAAATCTATACACTGATGTAATCATCACTTCAATTGGTATAGGCCTTGAGGCCTCCAAGGCTGTGATAACTGAACTTTGGATTATAGAAGTCCTCCTTGGATAAATGGACAGTGGGACAGCAGACAGGGGAGAGACTGAGTGTGAGGGTGTGTGTGTGTGTGTGTGTGTGCGTGTGCGTGCACACACACATGCGTACATGTGTGTATGTGTGTGTTGAAGCAAGATCTTCAGATCAACAGAGACTGTTGGGTCCCCTCCTTCCCAGACAACCTCTTACTGATAGCCAGGCCTTCCCAGATGTCTGCTAAAGGAGTAGATGTCACTACTTGATTGTATCTTCTTTCTTTCTAGTTCTTTGTTTAACTGTTTGAAATATTTTGGCTTTTTAGAGTCCTCAGTAAAGTAAAAGCAATTGTATTTTGTCATGAGAGTTGTTTTGTCTTTAGTCAAAATGCTTTTTCATGAAGTAGAAGTGTATGGTAACTTCTATATTACTTTACAGGATTAAATTACAGTAAAACCTTGGTTTGCAAGCAAAATTCATTCTGGAAACATACTTGTAATCCAAAGCACTTGTATATCAAAGCAAATTTACCCGTAAGAAATAATGGAAACTCAGAGGAGTCATTCCACAACCCCAGAATTATTCATATTGAAATGATTACAATTCTGTAATATAATACAAAATAATAAAGAAAATACAAAATATAAAGAAAAACAAAAAATCTGTACTTACCTTTGAAATCCTTCGTGCCTGGTGTGAGGGAGCGAAGAGAAGGGGAGGGTTATTGTGTAGGAGGACTTTCACTATCACTAACAGAATCACTGCTATCTACAGGCTCAATGGAATCTTCTTCTTTTTGTGCAACCGTAACAAAGAACCTATCCGATGATACTTGCCTCGGCCTTCCTTTTGAGGATTTTGTGGAAATATGACACTGCATTGTCATTAAACAGATTCATTGCTTGCACCTCTATGGCCTTATTCAGGTGTCTCTTCAAAAATTTGCAGTGTTTCCCACATTTTACACGTCTCCCTAATCTCATTTGAAGTGATGGATTCCTCCACCTTTTTCTCCTCCTCCTTTGCAGACAAGATGCAGATGTAAACTTCTTATAAAATCTTGAAATTTTGGCCGCTCACATACCTTGTTCAAACTTCTTGATCATTTCTTTCTTTTTTTTTTTTAATAGTTTATTGTCAAATTAGTTTCCATATAACACCCAGTGCTTCTCCCCTCAAGT
>PJEM01017349.1:0-22330 GCA_004023845.1 Helogale parvula
AGGACCCACCCCCTCCCCTCTGCACACCCACACTCACTGGAGGACCCTCCTCCTCCCCTCTGCACACCCACACTCACTGGAGGACCCTCCCCGCACCTCTGCACACCCACACGCACTTTTGATCATGCTGACGTCGTTGGCTCCATCCCCAATGGCCAGGGTCACGGCCTTCTTGTGCTTCTTGACCAGCTCCACCACCTGCGCCTTCTGCAGAGGGGTCACGCGGCAGCAGATGACGGCCTTACAGGCGCAGGCCGTCTCCAGAAACTCCAGCTCCATGTCTGCCTCCAACGCGTGGGCCTGCAACACGGAGCGTGAGAGCGCGCTGTCTTCGGGGCGCCGGGACCCGCTCCCCCCAGCCCCGCCGGGAGGTCCGGCCCCGTGAGCCGGGAACGCAGGAGAGGCAGCAGCCGCGCGTGCGGGGACGGCGCTCCCGGGACCACCCCCCATGCGGTGCACGAGGCGCTCACCAGGCTGTGCCCGTTGATGACCAGTGCGTAGTCCCCGGCGACGGCCTCCAGGACGGACGTGAGCTTGGAGGGAGGACGCTCCTGACAGGCGAAGCCATTCTGCACGGTGTGGGGAGGGTCCGTCATCTTCTCCCGAGCTTTCCTGGGGGGACACGCAGCCGTGGGCCTCCGGGACCGGAGCAGGGCCCTGGAGGAGCCGGACACCTGCCCGCCTCAGGCCCCGGGCTACCTGAGCTCCTCCCGCACTTCTAGAACGGTGTGGCCCGTGACCACGAACACCTCCGTCACGTCATCCGTCAGCATCTTGCAGGAATAGCCGATGTTCACGGCTGTCTCTGCCGACAGAGAGGCCGGCAAGGTCAGTGCCCCGTCCGGCCTGAGGTTGGGGGCTGGCGCTCCGGACGTGGCTCCCGCCGCTCTCACCTTGCTTGTCCCCAGTCAGCACCCAGATCTTGATGTTGGCCAGCGTCAGGAGGGCAATAGTCTCCGGGACCCCTTGCTGAAGTCTGTCCTCGATGGCCGTGGCGCCCAGCAGCTGTAGACCCCACATGAGCTCTGGCGGGACAGTCCCGGCCCCGCCCCCGGCCCCGCCCCCGGCCCCGCCCCCGGCCCCCTTGGGGGCCGTACCAGCATGTCGTTCTCCACCTCCTCATACACGCTGGCCAGCCTGTCCTCCCTGCTGTCCGGGGCCAGGCTGGCCTGGAGCCGCCGCTGGGCCCACTCCTCGTAGTACTCCTCGTCCAGGTCCTTGTAGGCCAGAACCAGGGTCCTCAGCCCTTCCCCCGCGTACTCCTGGGGACGGAGCCGAGGTCACCAGGGCCCTGGCCGCCCTGGCACACAGAGTCCAGACCCGAGGCCTCGCCCCCAGCACCTACATTCAGGTGGTCAGCGGTGGTGTTGAGCAGCCCGTGGGCGGAAGGGTGGAGTCTGTCCAGCAGAATGGTGTCGGCCCCTTTGCAGTAGAGCCGGATCCTCCCCTCTGGGTTCCGCACTGTAATCACAACAGCGGGAGCAAGTCCCAGACTCGGGTGGGCAAAGACCCCCCCCCCCACAAACAAGGAACACCCAGCACCCCTCACCCATTCCAGGCCGGGACACTGCCCCCCGCAGGCCCTCGGCAGCCCCGTCCTGGCCCTGCCAGCGACCCTGACCCCATCCCGTCCTCAGCCCGCGACCCTGAGCTGGCCCAACCTGTGACCCCAATCCCACCAGTGACCCCAACCCTGCCAGCGACCCTGACCCGTCCTCGCCCGTGACCCCGTCCGGGCACCGCCTGCGACCCCAGCCCGGCCTCACCTATGACTGACATCCGCTTGCGGATGTTACTGAAGTCCAGGATGGCCAGCAGCTGGTAGGTGACGGCTGTGCCCATCTCGTGGACGGTGATGGTTTTGGGGGTGCGAGAGCGGAACACGAAGCCAAAGTTCCGGGCTGCGGTGACCAGGGCCCCCTCATCCGGGGACTGGGCTTTGTAGTACAGCTCCCCTGTGCGGGGAGGAGCAGGGTGCTGTGAGTGGGAGCTGCGAGCCGCACGTCCCGCCAGGCCGCCCCCGCCTGGCCGTGCCGCGGGGCGGCCTCGAGCCTCCGAGTTGGCCCCGACTCACCCTCCTTCTTCTCTTCTGACATGACGGTGTGACACAGGGAAAGGAGGCGGAAGAACTCATGCGTGTGGGGGTCCCCCATCTTGACAGCCTCCAGGAGGGTGGGGTCCCAAAACAAGAACTTCTTGTCGGCCAGAGGGTTGAAGGAGAAGTCGACGGGCTGTAGCCTCTAGAGAGAAACGGGGCAGAGAGCAGAGGCTGGGGGCCAGGCCGCACCCCGGGGGGCCTTCCCTACCCCGTCTCCTGCCCGAAGGACAGCTCGGATCCTGCCGCCGGGAACCCCCAAACCTCTCGCTTCTACTACCAACCAGCCCTGCAAACACCCCGCTCTAAGCAGCTTCTGCTCCTGGACCCGAGAACACACCCTCCTGACTACACCCACCACTGCCAGTCGGGCGGCCTGGATTTACCCGGCACGCAGAAGAACCGCGGAGGCTGGGCCTTACCTCTCCCAACTCAGCTTTGTGCCCCAGGACATCAAACACGTCCCCTACACACGGGGGACAGAGAGAGAGGCCGCGTCAGAGCTCTCAGAGCAGCAGAGAGGCCGGGCGTCAAACCCCAACCACTGAGCCAGGGTCACACAGATTCCCACTGCTGACTCCAGGAGCCCAGGCCCGAGGGTCACGGCCCCGAGCCCCCACCCCTGACCCCATCTGCCAGGGGTCTCCGGTCCCTGTAGATGCTGGTCACCCTACAGGCCTAACAGCGGACCAAGCCCACCCGCCAGCCGCAAGCCCGCATTTGTGCGGAAAGCAGACGGGCTCACGCGTAGAGCCAGGCCCCACACGCCACCCAGTGGCTCAGCCACAGGTCCTCGCAGCAGGGCCAGGCTGAGACCACGGTCACATCCCAGACACTCACGAGGGTCCCGAGCAGGAGGGGGCGCGGCGCGGCAGCACAGAGTCTTGGGCTTCACCTAAGCAGCCGAGCGCCCCCTCCTGCCTGGGGCCGAGCCCGGGGCGCGGTCGGCGGCGGAGGGCAGGGGAGGCCCTGCCGCGGCCCTACCGTAGCTGCGGCCGCCGATGGAGCACTTGTTGAAGACCATGATGTTCTGGGTGAGCGTGCCCGTCTTGTCCGAGAAGACGTACTCCACCTGGCCCAGCTCCTCGTTCAGCGTGGTGGTGCGGGCCTCGGCCGGCGTCTGCCTCTTCGCGCAGAACATCTTCCTGTCCCAGTTGATGAAGTAGCTGTGGCCCAGGCGGATGACCTCCACGCTGCGGGGGGGCAGGACAGCAGGCTCAGGCAGGGAGCCGGGGAGGCCCCCCGCCTGGGGACGAACGGACAGACGGACGGACGGAGCGGACACCTGGCAGGAAGGGCAAGGAGAGCCCCCCGACCCCGAGCCTCCGATGCTGTCCGGACGAGAGGGTGCACGGGGCCTGGGTAGGCAGGACACACAGCGCAGGCAGAGGGAAGGGACGGCAGGCCAGGCTCTCGCCAGCTCTTACCTCAGCACTAACAACACAGAGACCGTGTGGAGAGAACGAGAGAAAGTATGTGAGGAGGGAAGGGAAGAGAAGACGGAGGGACCGGAGGGCCCTGGACCCTCGCTGGGCACGGCCGGCGCTCTCCGTCCGCCCAGCCCAGGCCTCTGGCTTTCCCAAAGGGAGCGAGGAGGCCAGAGACGCGCTCTCCGCATGGGGAAATCACAAGCGACAGTGCTTTCCATGTCCCAGGAGCCTCCCCGACCCTCTGCCTGCAGGGCGCTGCCTCCCGGGCAGGGACCGCCAGCGCCCCAGGAAGGCAGCCATCGGGGCCAGCACAGACCGGGCCTTGAGGCGCGTCCAGAGGCCGGACCAGGACTCAGTTACCAGCGCGGCTGGCTGCAGGGGGCTCCTCGGCCTCCTCCCAGCTGAGCGGCTCACGCCCCCCAACACACTGTGGAGCCCGACTTAGCAAGAGGCTTTCTTAGGCTGCAACCGTGGGCACTGGGTGAGCTGGATTTGACCCCGACAGCAAACCCAGCGAGGGGGAAAAGCCAGACTGCCAACGAGCAGGTGTTTCAGCAGGAATGAGTGGGGGAGGCCCACGCTGCCCCAAGTCTGACAGAACCGCACTTCCTCCCAAAGTTCACTCTCCAGCCAGTATCTCCTATCAACTGAGTAGCAAGACGTCCCCGCGAAGAAGGGGGGGCAGGACTGCTCCCGCCCTACAAGTGCAGGCCTTGCCCGAGGTCACACTGCTCGGTGGCCTAGGAGAGCCCCCAGCGTCCCCCCGGGGAGGAAACACGCCATTGCTGGGGGCTCGGGGCAGCGAGGAGACCTGGGGCTCCGTGGGAACCAAGCACGCGCTGGGGAAGAGTCCCGAGCCTCCGGAAAGGATTTCCTTTCCTTCCTCAAGTGTCTCAGGTCCCCGTATCTCAAGTGCAAGGCTCTAAGAACACAGGAAATTTCCTCCTCCTTCCTCTTCCTGCTCGCTCCCCCCTCCAACCCCGCCACCCCTGCAGTCACCACCACGAACACCCGGAGGCCTCCTGCACCAGGGCCCCGCTGCCTCGTGCTCCCCGGAGCAGCCCCGGGATGGGTGATTTGCCCAGTACCAAGTCCACTGGCAGGGAGTCCAGACCCATCACAGCGCGGACCGGGCTCAGGGGCCTCCCGACCGCCCTGCGAACTGGGGCCCTCCCGGAGTCCCTCTGCACGCCTCCCCGCTCCGCCCCACCAGGGCTCGGCCCAGCCGCCTCTCAGCCGTGTCCTCCCCGACTCACTGCCCAGTGGGCGACCCCCTCCCCACGCCCATGGGACTCCATGCCCCCCCTCCCGCATCGCGGCGGGAAGGCGGCATCTCCCCTCCCCCCCAGCTGCCCTGGAGGGCGTCCCCTCGCACCCGCACCAGCAGGCAGACTGACTTCCAGGGCCCTTGCTCCTATCTGCCTTCAGACTGCTCTCTCTCGAAGACTGAAGCCCCCTGTAGGGAAGGAGGCCCGTTCCTAACGCGTCTCTGTAGGCGACACCGCACAAAGATGGCATGCCACCAACACGTGCCAAAGAAATCCACACGGCTCGGGTTCCGACACGGTCCAAAGTGCCAGGGAGCCGCACGGAGTCCGGTCTGCATGCAGAGGAGCCGGGAGCAAGACGCTCGAGGCGAAGGAGACCCCGGTCCTCGCCGGGCTCGCCCTTCACGGAGACGCCTGCCAGGGGACCCCGGGCGCGCGAGTGCGTACCTGACGTACAGCGATATGGGCACCACGGTGTTGAGGATGATGATGTAGGACCAGAAGGAGAGGAAGCCGGAGAAGAAGGCACTGTCCACCGCCTCGTCCCAGGGCAGGTAGACCTGGAAACGCGTCCCGACCTCGTGCTCCCAGATGGCATTGCCGATGGCCAGGATCACCCCCATGCAGACCAGGAAGCCGAAGATCTGGCGAGCAATGAGAAGCAGAGGCGAGGCTGCCACTCAGGAGCCTCCGAGCATGTCCCCGAAGGCCACACCCTCGGAAGCGTGGGCATCCTTCAAACTTCCTCTGCAGCTGCAGGACGCGGGGGCCCAACAGCCTCCAGCGCCCAGCGCCACGGAACCTCACGGAACCTTCTGAGACGACGGGAACGGGTGCGAGCAAACTACTTGCACAGAAACGGAGCAGCTCAGTGGAAATCACCCATTTACTCGCGCCGGGTGTCCACGGCCGTTCTCTCCCACAGAATACTCCGGGTTTTTCTAATCAGGGAAGCAGACTATCTTCGTAGATATAGATTACTTAAAAACAAAAAATCTCTTAAAAATTGTAAAAGATTCTTTTAAACGCCTAAGTCTTGGGGGTGCCTGGGTGGCTCAGTAGGCTAAGCGCCTGACTCCTGATTTCAGATCAGGTCATGATCTTGGTTCATGCTGTGCTGACAGCGTGGAGCCTGTTTGGGATTTTCTTTCTCTCTCCCTCTCTCTCTCTCCCCTTCCTGAGCTGTCTCTCTCTGTCTAAATAAACATTTGAATAAATAAAAATAAAAATTTAAATCTTGGAATTCCTGAAAATGAATCATAAAAAAGTTTTGGGGAGCACCTGGGTGGCTCAGTCAGTTGAGCGTCCAGCTTCAGCTCAGGTCATGATCTCACGGTTCGTGGGTTCGAGCCCCGCATCAGGCTCTGTGCTGACAGCTCAGAGCCTGGAGCCTGCTTCAGATCCTGTATCTCCCTCCCTCTCTGACCTCCCCCGCTCACACTGATTCTCTCCGTCTCTCAAAAATAAATAAAAGACCAAAAAAAAATTTTTTTTAAAGTTTTGGTGGTTCAAAGAAAAAAAACGGACAGCGTGTCTCATTCAGACATCAGTTTCCAAAGCGGCAGCCATCTTCACGGAAGCCATCCAGGTGCCCAAGGCCCGCCAGGGGGCGACACAAGCCTTCGCTTGAGAGACCGCACCCGGCTCCCAGAGGCTGGGGTGCCACAGACCTTCTAAGGCCAGGGCAGAGCAGGGCTCACTGCAGACTGGCATGGGGGTGGGGGCGGCAGGCAGAGGGCACTCCAGAAGGGGAGGGGAGCCCGACCAGGAGCTCGAATTTCTAGCCAGACAAGACAAGAATTCAAGAATTGCCAAAAACGAAAATAGAAACTTCTCCTTTGGGATCCTCCACACTTAGAAGTCAGGGAAAAGACCCTGTTACCCATCCTCCAAATGGAAATTTTTTTTTCCCTCCCTCACCATCCCCATGAAGGCCTCCTTGTCTCTGGCAAAAGCAAACAGAAGTTCACATGCTGTGCAAAGTCACCACCATAACTGGGACCCAGAGAAGGGAAGATTTGTCTTACTCTCTTCAAGTTCTTGACTCCTGTACATTCCTACGGGTCTTTTATTTTTTTTATTTTTTTAAATTAAATTTTTTTATTAATTTTTGAAACACAGCATGAGCAGGGGAGGGTCAGAGAGAGAGGAAAGATACAGAATCTGAAGCAGCTCCAGGCTCAGAGCTGTCAGCACAGAGCCCGACACGAGGATCGAACTCACAAACCATGAGATCATGACCTGAGCTGAAGCCGGACGCTTAACCGACTGAGCCCCCCCAAGGGCCCCTCCTATGGGTTATTTAAACAACACCTGCCAGCCTGAAGGGTCTGGAATCAACACTGGCTTTGAGGGGCTAACCTACCAGTGGCTTTAAAGCCAAATCCTGAAGCCCGACTGCTGACCAGGCAGGAGACGGGGAGTCAGGGCACCGGCCCGGGCAGAGGGCAGGGGGCCCGGCAGGAGCCTCACCCAGAGCACCAGCGTGTTCATTAGGCGATCGATACTCGTCCTCTTGAACTTTGTCCTGCCGCTGTTCTGCATCAGCTTAGTGTCAGGACCTGGAAAGGAGCGACAGGGCTGGGAAGCCAAGCAGCCAGCCTGCCTCTGGGCTCCTGCCCGAGCGCCTGATGGCGCACAGGCGGGCTGCACACTCAGGCTCCTCCCACGCCCCTGAAGGTGCTGAGGCCCCGCTGGCTCCCCTCCCCCAGGCCCGGGCGCACCTGCGAAGACCACCAGCCCGAAGCACCACTCCGTGTTGCGGAGCACGCAGCCTCGCAGGAGCGTGTTCTGGTTGCTCAGCGGGAACTGGCTGCCCTTCCAGTGCAGGGTCCCGCTGAACTTGTCCAGTTTGTTGTTGGGGGGCTCGCAGACCACCTCGCCTGCGCGGAAGACAGAGTGCCGTCCGGGTCACGGCAGGCGCCGTCCACGGCCGGCCGCAAGACGGCACCGCGGCCGAGGCAGGCACCTGCACGCACGGCCGGGAGCCCGCCGACCTGGGCCGCTTTGGGGGAGGAAGCAATGGGGCTCAGAAGCCACGCACCCTCGGGCCCGGGGACCCCACTCTGGGGACTGTGCTCTACAGAAAGCACAGCGTAGGCCACAACAGGCTTACTGAAGTAGTCTTTGAACAGCAAAAAACTAGAAACGAGTCAACGGTCGAGGGACAGTTGAATAAACCAGAAGACGTAAGAACTCGCCATGACGCAGATGCTGAAAAGAACGAGGCGGGCTTCTAGAAGCAGCGGTAAGACAGTGACAACAGGAAAGTCACAGCTGAACAAAGGCCCGGGGTGCAGATCTGGGGTCAGTGCGGTCCCACTGCCGCGTGTCACAGTTGTGTGAACGCAGAGCATGATGGGTACAGGGCGCCTGGCCACCTGAGGAGGGCGGAGCTGGGGCACGGGTGGCTTTTTTCCTATACACCCTGCGGTCCCTCTTGTTGGACGGAGTACGTATAATCATTTGCAGCTGAAGAAGAAACCGAACTTCCCTCAACATACACAGCCAGGAGGGAGCCCTCGGCCTGAGGACCTCCTGAAGTGGCCATGAACTTGAAAGCAGGCAGCAGCCGCCTTGCATCCTGACCCTCCCCTACAAAGAGAAGTCCAGAGAGCGCAGCACAGCGAAAGAAGAAGATGCAACCGAAACCCCAAAACTCAACCCGCATCCCCTGCCTGAGAGTCGCTCCCCAAAACCACTCACCGTCGAACTTGGCAAGCCTGCCGATGTCCCCCAGCTCCGAGGTGACCGGAATCGCCTGGCGCACTTTCATGTTGGTCTCCCTGGAAGGACAGCACCCTGAGCCCCGGCTCTCCTCCCTGCTTCTACGTTCCACCTGGCCGCACCCCCTCCTCCTCGCTACTGGGTGGGTAATACTTCTACACGCCCAAAGCCTTTGATCCCTAAATTTTCCAAAGGGTACAGATCCCAGACCCGGAAACCTCTTCCAATAAGCAAACCTTTTACCCTTAAGGAGGCGGAAGACATGTGCGACCGGGCATCGGACTCACCCGTCCAGCTCCGCGGTCTCGATGTAACACAGCCCGTGGGGCTCGCTGCTGGACAAGAGGAGGAGGTCCGCCTGGGGAGAGAGCCTGTGAGGAGCCCGAAGGCCGTCCTGCGTCCTGCCTCGCCGCACACGCCGTCCTGGTCCTTCCCTTCCTGAAGTGCTCTGGGGTAGCTCAGCCCCGAGCTCGAGCGTGGGAAGGACTCAGCCCCAGGTGTGCCCTCAGGACATAGAAGCTTCCCACTCAAGGACACTTCCGTCCATAGGTGTTCAAGAGGCAGACTTCAAGAGGAAACACTCATTTCTTTCTAGCCTAGTAGACCTAGAGGGACACCTGCCTCTTACCGCCACAAACTGGTTGTTTTCTAATTTAATGATATCGCCAACTCGGACGTTCATCCACTGCTCTTGCTGGAGGCTGAAGGGTGACCAGACAGAGCAGAGTGGTCAGGAGCGGGAGAAGCGCCCCGGGGCCCTTCCTCCTGAGGCCCCCGGCCGGTGGGCGCTCACCTTCCATCGATCAGCACTTGAGACTGCCTGTTATTCACCTGATTGTCACTCTTGTGGCGGAACTGAAGACAAGAGAACGGGAAGAGTGAGACACCTTCCCAGCTCCCGGCCGCTGAGATGACTGGTGGGGGACAGAGCGCGCTGGGCCCACCCAGGGTGCACCTGTCCACAGATCAACCCCTCCCTGGCTCCACCCCCTGTCCTTGGCCAAGATGCCAAGGACTCAGGAGGACAGTGAGGCAGAAGTGGGGGCGAGGAAGGGGCGCAGGGGCGAGGGCGACTCACGTAGTCGTCGGTGGCATCTTTCACAGCGGTGATGGCAAGGACAAGGACCAAAGGCACGATGGTGGTGAACCAGGACAGGGATGACACCTGCGGGATCAACTGCGAGGAGAAGAGAGTCTGAGGCCCCGTCCAGGCCCTCCGAGCCCCGCCCGGCCCCCACCCCTCCCTTCCGCACTCTACTCAGGTTCCTGAGTTGCAAAGGGTCTACCACGGGACACTCACCTGGAGAATGAGAAGGAACAGGAAGTAGGTATTGGCCACTTCCTGGAACTGCTCAAAGAGGTTGACAGGCAGGAAGGTGAGAATATTGTACTTGGAGGTCTTGATGCAGTTACTCTGCGGCAGTGGGAGAGAAGATGATCCAGAGCCTGCCTCCCCCATCTGTGCTCCCCCAACCTCCGCCCCCGAAAGCCAGCCACCACGGGTGTGGGAGGGGGACAGGGGCAGAGCCAAGGGGGTCTCGTGGGCTCCACATGCCCTCCTGTGCTGACCGGCCACGGCACAGAAAGCTCAGCACGGTCACAGACGGAGAGGGGTCAGAAGGCCGCCCCCCACCCCTACCCAGGGGGGGCCTCTGCCCCTCTGCCCCGGGAGGAGGGCAGGCGGCGGGAGTCACCTACCGCATACTGGAACTTCTCGTTGTATGCCCGGTCGTTGGCTCGCGCCCTCCTCTCTTCTTCTGCAACAAAACGATGCTGTGCTCAGGAGGTGCTGCGGCCGCCAGGCAGGCCTGCCCCTTCTGTGGGGTTTCCACCAAGGGCCCCTGACTCTTTCGGCAACACATAGTTTTGAGGAGGCGGTCCCACACCTGAGGTGTCACTCAATTCTTCCCTCTGGTCCCTGTCACCAGCAGCCTGGCCGCAAGGCTCTGCAGGCCTTTGTTCCCGGACAGGACAAGACGGCTTCTCAGCCTTCCTCTCTCAGCCTTCCTCGGCAGCGGCAGCGGCAGCAAGGCTCCCGAGGGCACTCACCCCAACCCTGTCCCTTTCATTAACACCTTAGGCTTTATGGCCTCAGGAATCCTGGGACAAATAGCAGCTGAAGACAAAAAGCTTCTGTCCCCAGGGAACCCCCGCACAGCGGGCCCTGCTCCTATGCGCCTAACCTGGGGGCGGGGTGGACAGCGAGCGGGTCACCGCGCTCTACAGCCGCCCTGCGGCAGCATCCCCGCCCCAGGCCCCATGTGCACACCCCCACAGGAGCCTCTGCTCCTCACATGTCACCAGCAGCGCCTTCTGAGTGGCCCACAATGACATCACCTTATTTCAAAGCTCCTCTTCAAGTAGAAAGGAGCTCAGGGACTCGGGTCATGCAGACCAAGACAGGGACTGAGGAGACAGGGACCGGAGCTACTTGACAGGGTTGTTCCCTCACGGTAACCCTTCCCTGCCATCTGAACTTAACAAATCTGCCGCTAACCAGTGACAGAGGAGCTACACCTGTCGGGAGCACCGCTGACCTGGGACTGTGGGCAGCACGTTTTGTTCCGGGCCCAGAACATGGGGGGGAGGGGCCTGTGAAGGGCTCCCCAGCCCACCTCTCAAGGGCCAGAGGCTGAGGGCAGGGGGTGCCTTGGTCACGCAGTAAACACATCGCATCCTCCCCCGTGCTGGAGCCAAGGGCAACATTCCAGAGTCCTCCCCTCACCCCTGCAAAGACCCCTGCAGAGCCCGCGCTGCAGCAAAGCCTCCGCAGCAGCACCCTCTGCCCGCGCGGCGCTCCGACCCTGCGGGGGCACTTCACTCCCAGGACCGGCCCCAGAGGGGCCCCTCGGGCTGAGACCCCTTCCGGTCCCGGTCTGGAAGGGAGAAGCGCAGGGAGGGATGGGGAAGGCTAAGGACACGGAACGTGAGGGTGCAGAAGGAAAAGCACGGCCGGGACGGCTGCCAGGCGCTGCCTCCCGTTACCTGTCCCCCAAGAGGGCTTCTTTCTGCTCCAGGAGGGGGGCGCCGCGGCCCGGGCCCACTTCTCGGGCATCTCCTTGGGGACCGTCATGATCCCGGTTTGAACGGGGGCAGGGCAGGCAGTCTGTCGGTCGGTCCTCGGCCTCAGCGGCGCCGATGCGGCGGCCCCCCGGGCAGGCGCACGAGCCCCGGCCGCCGGGCGCGCGCCCCACCTGCAGCCCCGGCCATCCCCGCGGCCGCCGCCCCCGGGCCCGGCCGCCCGCGCGCCCCGGCTCCGCCCCCCGCCCGCCCCCCGCCCAGCAGGGCAGCGCAAGCCAGCTCCGCGTAGGCGAAGCCGGTCCAGCCCCGCCCCCGGGGGGGGGCCAGTGTTGTCTGGGCAACCACTTTCCTCCCCCCCCGCCCGCAGGAAAACCCGGAGGGAGGGGGGAGCAGAGGGAGAAATGCGCGGAGAAGGTGCGAACACAGCTCCCCAGGCCGGAGGCCCAAGACCAGAGCCACGTGTGCGTGGCTGCGGGGCAGGTACCCCCCCCACCGGACACAGGGAGGAGAGCCCAGTTCGGGCATCCAGAGGAAGCATTCGCGATCCTAGGCGGTCCCCAACCCCACGATGAGCCGCCCTCCTTCAGACTCCCTGCCAGCCGTCCCTCTTCCCTTTGCCCCCTGAGCCATAATCACACCCAATCCCGACAATCCCGGGGATTCCAACCCACCTCCGCCTCTGTCTTACCTGGGGGGCGCTTTTTTGCACACAGTGCCATCGCACCCAGCAAGGTCCCAGCAATCCCATGGGAGGCCCTGCAGGAAGGTGACATATGCGTGAGGTCGGAAAGCTGGGGGTACCTCTTCATTCCCCTCTTAGACTCCTGCAGGTTCTCTCCCCAACTCTGACCTTCCCACTGCCTCCCCCAGGGCCTCAGCCCTGGAAGGGGGTGTGCGGCGGCAGGACTGGCACTTTACAGAAGCCTCGACCTACAGGGAAAGGAACTGGCCAGACAGGAGGGCACAGCTCCCGGGGGACTCATCCCAGGGGCAACGGTTGGCCCGTGTGCCCTCCTGGTGGCAGTGAGCAGTGGCGGTGCTTACTGGAAAGCAGAATTTCTACCAAAGGGCGGGGCCGCGGGAGCCAAGCCAGGAAACACCTGGCAGAGGGGTCAGGAAGCGCAGTGGCAGCTCCACCCTCTCAAAATGCTTACACTCCCAGCAGCTCCCACCGCTGGGGGTCCACTCTCGCCTCCTCCAGGGGAGCTAGAGGCACGGCCTTCACTTCCAGAACACAGCCCCCAAACCACTTCCTCTGTGTGGGTCAGCTGCCCTTCTGGGCCAACAGCGGGGCCTCACCAGCCCTGGTGGGGAGGCTCCTCTCCCCCGCAAGCTCAGCCCAGCCGGGGCGGCAGGAGATGCTCAGGGAGCATCAGTCAGACAGCCCTTTGCTTCCTTCCATCTTCCCATGTCCCTCCTTTCACCTAAAGAAGTGGGGCGCCTGGGGGGCTCAGTCAGTTGAGCGTCCATCTTCGGCTCAGGTCATGATCTCGCGGTTCGTGGGTTCGAGCCCTGCGTCGGGCTCTGTGCTGACAGCTAGCCCAGAGCCTGGAGCCTGTCTTCAGATTCTGTGTCTCCCCCTCTCTCTGACCCTCCCCTGCTCGCAGTGCCTCTCTCCCTCTCTCAAAAATAAATTTTAAAAAAACACATAAAAAAAAAAAAGTAAGCGGCCTGGCCTACACGACAGGGTCACAGAGCCTCATCCCTGTTCCCCAGCAAGACCCACAGGAAACTGCCGGCGGGTCCCAGGCCCTCCTGTGACCTCCCGCCTCGGTCTGGATAGAAAGCCTTCCCCTTCGTTGGGTTCCCGTCTCTGGCCTCCTGGGCACAGGCCTGCCTGCCCATCAACCCGAAAGGATCCTAACTGCCTGTCTGCCCAGCCTCCATAATTACAGACTCTGGCCACAGCCGGGCGCACCAGCCGGCCGGCCCTCCCCTAACCCCACTCCCTGCTGGAGCCCCAGATGAGCCAGAAGTCCTCCCCGACCCTCCCCAAGACTGGCCTCCAAGGGTGCCTGGCCCAGGAGGAAAAACCTCATCCACGTTTCGGGGATGCCAAGTCCTCCTCCAGGGGCCCTGGCCAGGGTCTCCACCCAGTCTGGAGTGTGAGTCACAGCAGGGTGGGGTGCAGAGGGGGAGGGTGATGGAGAGGATGGGAGGGTGGGCATCACAAGCTGCAGCCCCACCCTCAGCAAGGGTCAGGAAACACCACCGGCCTGGAGATCTGGGTCTGAGGCCCTGTGGAAGAATTAATGAAGGAACCACATACGCTTCGAGGAATCAGGAGCCTGCACACGGAGCAGACGCTGGGAGGAAGGAAAGCGGACTTGGTCCCAGACCTTATCCCCTCTGGGGGTCCTCACAGGGAGAGAACAGCAGTGGCAGGCATGGGAACGGGGACCCTCTCTCACTTCTCCCAAGTCGCACACACCCTGGGTTTCCTGAACCGACAGGCGCACCGGCCACGTCGCCCTGCCCCAGCCCCCTCTGCAGCCACATTTGGGATAAAAATAGCCAGTTCTGGGAAGAAGGCAACGCTCCATGGAGGAAAACGGCTCCTGCGGGCCCGACCCCTGCAGCCTTCCAGCCCAGACCCCGAGAGCCCGACCCCTTCTTTCAGAGGAGGCTGGCGGGTCAGGGGGCCAGAAGGAAGCGGAACCCTGGGCCCCCGGCGCCCCTGCCACCTTACATCGCCAAGGACGCAAGCCAGGACGCGGCCCCCAACTCTGAACCCCCAGCCCCCACCCCGCACCCCTGGCACAGAGACCTCCTCCACCCGAAGAGAAGAGCCTACCAGCCCGAAGCCCCTCCTCGGGGAGCGCAAACTCTCGGCCCGGGGCTGTTGCACCGCGCCCCCCGGGCCCCCCATCCTGCCGCCGGGCGGGCGGACCCCGGCCCCCCAGCCCCCCAAGCCCCCGCGGCGCCCCGCCCGCCCCGCCTCACCTCTCAGCGCGCGGCGCCCGGCGCCCGCCCCGGCCGCCCCGTGCTGCCCATGCCGGGGGCTGCGGCGGGGGGCGCTCCGCTCGGCTCCCCGCGGGCTCTCGCCCCCAGCTGCAGCCCCGCTCCCCCGGGGCTCGGCCCGCTACTTTGTGTCAGTTTCGGCCGCGGCGGGGCGGAAGTGACGGAGGCGGCGGCAGAGGCGGGGGGCGGGAGAGGGGTTTTGGGGAGGGGGGAGGGGGGGGAGGGGAGGGGAGGGGAGGCGGGGCCGCCATCTTTGTGCGGGGCGGAGGAGGGGTCTCAGCCGGTCCGAGGCCATGGTCCCCGCCCCCAGAAAGCCGAGCCAGCCGCAGACAGAGAGCCGGAAGGTTTTTTATTCGGAGGAGAGGGGGGCGGGGGCTCCCCACACGCCTCTCCGGGAGGACGGCTGGACCGCCTAGGGACTGGGCCGTGCCTCAGTTTCCCCCCCTTGCACCCCCTCGCCGTGTGCGGGGAGCCGCCCCGCGAGCCCAGCACGGCCGCGCCGAGGTTCTGGGGCCGGGAGCCCGGGAGGGGGCCGAGCAGCGCGGGAAGCGCCCCTCGCCGCCGCCCTCCGCGGTCTCCGGGGACGCACCCTCTGGCGGCCGCCTTGAGACACTGCGTCCGCCGAGGCTCTCCGGATCCGAAGACGAGCAGGGGTGCAGAGGGCAGCACGGGCCTGGCTCCTGGGTCGCCTCCCCAGTTTGGGAGGAAGCGGGGCCTCTGGCTCCCAGCCCCGGATCCCTGGCTCCGGTTCCGTGTCCACAGGGGAAGCGAGGGCCTCGTGTCGGATTCAGAGCCAACTCTGGGGCAACTGAGCCGAGGCAGGACCTTCCAGACCTGAGGCTTTACGCTGGGCCAACTCTAGATCCTGAGACGGCTTCGACTCCTCCTCCGGGTGGTGGAGAGCCACCAGCAGCTGGTAGGTGGCTGTGCCGAGGGTCGCCCCCACCAGAGGGGCCACCACAGGCACCCACCACCAGCCGTTCCCAGCACTGCAAGAGAGGCACGTAGGGAAGGCTTCAGGGGCGAGTCCCCCAGCCTCAGCAGGAACGAGAGAACTCCCCAAAGCGGCTCCGGGGAGATGGACGCCAGGAAGACCGCGTCTTGGCAACAAGGCACCGCGGTTAGAGAGGAGACCCCAGGAGGGCTTGGTCCGGCCTCCTTGTCTTGGGGAATCATCCGAATATACCCATTTTGTCGACGAGGTGGCTAATGCTTAAAGGTAAGTGGGACATGCCCAAGAAGACCACCTCTACTGTCCCAGTGCCAAGGGTGGAGGAGGAAGGGGAGACACAGGGCTCAGATGAGGGGCCCTGTCCTGAGAAGCCACGGGGACTGTGGAGGAGAGAGCTGGGGACCCAGATCCGGAGCTGTGGGGGAGGGAGGAGTGCGGAGGGGCCGCCCCAGGGAGGAGGCTGCTGTCTCTCACCTGAAGACTTCAGGGCCCCAGCCGGCCACGTAGGTGAAAAGTCGTGGGCCCAGGTCCCGGGCAGGGTTGAGCGGGAACCCACAGTTGGCACCCAGGGAGAGCCCGATGACCAGGACCAGCAGCCCTACAACCACAGGCTCCAGACCCGCAGGCACGCCCTTGTTCCGCGTGTCCAGGATGGCCAAGATCCCCACAATCAGGATCCCCGTGCCCAGAACCTTGGAGTCCATAGAGGCAGAGGGGCCCCCGTGAGCTGCCGGATGGTCCATCTGCCCCTCCTCTCCCGAGCACCCTCGGCCACCGCCTCATGCCCTCTGACCGTGCCCGACACAGGCATCTGGGGTGGAGGTGCTCCAAAGACTCAACCCCGTGTCCCACCCGGAGCCTGGATAGTCGTCTGGGGCCCCAAGGGACAAGGACAAAGACCAGGTCTCCCCCTCACACTTACCTGATCCAGGAAGCCATTGTTCAGGGACAGGTAAGGGGCGGGGTAGGTGGCAAAGATGGAGGCTGTCTCCTTGGGGCCGGTCACCGTCAGGTTCCCGCCGGTGTAGTTCTGTAGGGCATCTGCAGCAGGCGGGGGACGGATCGCCGGCTTCGATCACACAGAACCACGCAGGGCCGCCAGCCACACCCGGACGCCCCCGCCCCTGGGACCTCCCGCCCCTGGTACCGTAGTAGAGAGCGTAGGTGGCTCCGGAGGCGCAGAAGGCGGAGAGAAGCTGCACCACGCAGTAAAGGGGGAGCCTGGCCCAGGGGAGGCGCCCCAGGAGGCACATGGCCAGGGAGAAGGCCGGGTTCAGGTGCGCCCCTTCAGAGAAGCAGAAGGGAAGACCAGCGGCCATTAGGGGTGGCCGCCTGGCGCCCCCGGGTCCCGCCGCTGCCATCTCACGACTCACAAAGCCCATGTTGCTGCCCGCGCCCCGCGCCGCGTGCGGCCGGGCTCTGGGCCGCCCTCTTGCCCGCTCTTCCTACGAGTGTTTGTGTCTCCTGCCGAGACTTGGGGCAGACACACTGACACGGCGTGCGTCTGGGGCTCAAGCCGGTGAGGCCCTGGGCAAAGATGACCCTGAGGCCTTCAGGCAGGGGACACAGGAAGACAGACTTACCCTGAAGCACTGGCCCTGCTGCCCGTCTAGGCGAGTGGAGGAGAGACCCACGGAGGGGTGGGGCGAGCCCAGGCCCCGGCATATCTCAGTCCAGGGCACTAGCCAAGCTCAAGGAGACCATGGCCGTGAGTCACCATCACCACACGCCCAAACATGCACGTGGCCAGATCCCACCCTCCTCACCTGAAACGTTACCACCCACGTAGATGGCCATGGTCACGGCCAGAGAGCCAGCCAGAAACATGGTGAAGAAGTTGCCTTTGGTTTCTCCACTGGTGACGGCCTGGGCTACAGCGCCCTGGGTGAGGAGCTGGTGGGGGAGGGAGGTGAGGAACGGAGAAACGGGGAACCAGGAATGAGGAGCCTGGAGCCAGGCTGGGAAGGCAGGGGGAGCAGCTGAGAGCCAGAAGTCACAGGAAGGGTCAGTGAGGAGGGGGGAGGGGCACACTCGGGGAAGGGAATAGAGGGAGGTGTGGGAGAGGAGTGCAAACAGGGAGGGGGGGGCGAGAGACGGACAGGGACCGGAACGGGAGGGACAGGGACATAGATGATGCAGAGCTGAACCAAGTGAGATGCCGGGAAGAAGAGACAGAGACAGGAACTTCTGCCCTCCTCCCTCCTTCCCTCCCCCATTACCCAGCCTACCATGAGCACGAACACGCCCAGAAACTCCGCCAGGCACTGCCGGGCCAGCAGGCTACGGAGCCGGAGCCGGCCCTTGACGTTGGCCAGGGGCTGGCTGTGCAACATGATGGGGACACCTTGTCTCTGGCTCCTGCCACACAGCCACAGCCACTGCCTGCTGGGGGAAATGATAAGGGAAAGACTTTAAAACCAATTAGCTCAGCCCCTGAGCGGCAATGCCTGTGCACGTGTAGGGAGGGAGGACAGAGATAACCGGAGAATGTCCAAGGGCCGGCTCTTGGACCAGCGCCTGGAGTTTGCCCGGGCTCTGCCGGCTCGGCCTGTCCTCCCCCTCCCTCCCAGGAGTAGCCCCCTCACATGCTGATGGGTCGGAGAAGTATCTGGAGCCAGCGCTTGGCCTCAACAACCTGCTTCCGCCCTGCTCCTGACGACCTGGGGGCCTCAGGCCTCGCCAAGGCCATGCAGCTACTTTAGGGATAAGTCTGGATTCGAATCCAGATCTTCTGACTCTCCATCTGCTGTCGCACAGTGCTCTTCACGTGGAATATGAAGCTTCCCCCCCAGCATTTGGATTGGATGTCTGCAAAACTGCACGGGCATCCGGAGAGGCGGGGCTGGAGACCGGAGACTGCAGGGCTGAGAGCCGCCCACTGAACGCTTCCGCGGCCCTCACGCAGCCCGGGCTGGAGGGCCCTGGCTCTGCCTGGCTTCCCACACGCGCTGAGCCCCACCGCCCTTCCTCTGGACGCTTGTCACCCCGAGATTCCGCCCAACACGCCGCGACTTCCTACTTCTTACTGCAAGTCTCCGGTTAGGTCTATTCAGGTAGGAGTCAAATTCTAGGCCCTGGGAAGCCGGGGTGAGCAGAACACCTTGCCTGCTCTTCTATGGCTCGTGCTCTGGGAGGTGGAAATGGACATACATTTGAAAAGCACCGTACGTAGCTGACGAGGTTCTTGAGCGCAGGGCCACGGGCGCCTGTACGCAGTACTCCTTTACTAGGTTTGGCGGGTACTAGAATGCTCTACCCGGCTGCCCTGTTTGAGGGCAATGCACCCATTTCCCAGCTGCTACCCTGACAGCAGTGCCTCCCATGGCAGGAGACAGCCTTGCCCAGGGTTACATGCCCTCCTACGTGGCCAGTTGAGGCAGGGACAGAGACCTGGCCCCTGTGTCCCCGTGTGCCACCACCCTACAGGGGCCGCTCAGCTTCCAGGTTCCCCACAGGCCAGGCCGGGGCCCCTCCTGCAACCGCACTGTGCGTCCGTTGCCGTGCGCCTCACCTGCCTCCCTCCCCGCAGGCAGCCTGTGCGCGGAGCCTCTCCTCTCCGCCTTTCTCCACAGAACCCGACTGAAGACTTGGTGTCGGGAGTGTGACTCCACAAACTCGAGAGTGAGCGCGGGTGCTCGTTCGCTGCCTGGCCGGCAGGAGCCCCGTCACGGCGGCGGGGGGAGTGTGGACGGACCGTCAGCAGTGGGCAGCCGGAAGGGGTGACTGGGTCAAGGGATCTGTACTTGAGAGGCTGAGGGAAACGGTAACTGTGGGTCCCCGGGATCGTGGCCACGCCCAGGCAGACTGTGCAAGCAGGTGCCCCAGGACCGCATTTCGGGAAAGCCTCACCTGTGCCCAGGAGGCGTCAGAGCGGAGGGTCGGCTCCCGTGCTCATTGTCCAGAGCGTTGGATTCTCAGCCAGTTTCCTCGGCCGGGCTTAGGGCTTTTAGGACCCTAACCTGGAGTAGGTTAGGGCAGGATCCTGACATGTCAAATAGGGACATCTGGGCAGATGCAACAGAGGAGCTTGAATGCCTAGATTCCTCTGAGCCCTCTGTCACTTAGACTTTCCCTTTGTCTCAAGTGTTCTGAAATAGTGGGTTTATTTTCATCCTTGGTATTTAGGATATGGTGGGTCTTTCAGGTTATAAGTAAATATTTCACTTATGGGATATTTTCTCGGTCTGTTTCATTGATGGTTTATACCATTCTAGCTTTCTTATCTTTTTTCCTATTTTTTAAAAAGTTTAACATATAACATCAGCCTCAGGTGCACATTTCCGCCTGTCTCCTATGTACCTACCACCTGGTCTGCCTGCCTGCCTGCAGATTGCTCAGCTTTGGCCTCAACATCTATTTATAGATTTTTTTTTTTTTTTTACAATTTATTTATTTTTGAGGGACAGAGCGTGAACAGGGCAGGAGCAGAGAGAGAAAAAGACACAGAATCTGAAGCAGGCTCCAGGCTCTGAGCTAGCTGTCAGCAGAGCCCGATGTGGGGCTTGAACCCACGAACTGTGAGCTATGACCTGAGCCGAAGTCGGATGCTCAACCGACTGAGCCACGCAGGTGCCCCTAGATTTTCATTAAAAAAAATTTGTTATGCCTCTTTTTATTTTGAGAGACAGTTAGAGAATGAGCGGGGGAAGGGCAGAGAGAGAGAGAGCGAGACACAGAATCTGAAGCAGCCCCAGGCTCTGAGCTGTCAGCACGGAGGCCGACGTGGGGCTCGAACCCACGGACTGTGAGATCATGACCTGAGTCGAAGTTGGACGCTTAACCGACCAACTATAGGCACACCTATAGATTTTCATTTCTGCCATCGCGGTTTTAACTCCCCAATGTTTATTCCTCTTCCCTGGGAGTTACATTCTGGCTGTATTTACAGGGTGTGTCATCTCACGCTTCTAAAGACATTACACGTGTGTCCTCGCTAAATTTCCATCTTTCTGCAGACTGTTTCTCCCAGGTCGCTTTGGTTTGTGTGAGTCCCCAGCTCTCACACCATAGACCGCCTTCAGGGTCTGGTGGTCTCCAGCTCCATGCTGCTGGTAGTACTCCAAAAAGCTGATTAGAAAAATTAATTGTGGGGCACCTGGGGGGCTCAGTCGGTTAAGCGACCGACTTCGGCTCAGGTCATGAGTTCACGTTCGTGGGTTTGAGCCCCGCATTGGGCTCTGTGCTGACAGATCGGAGCCTGGAGCCTGCTTCCGATTCTGTCTTTCTCACTGCCCCTCCCCCTCTCATGCTCTGTCTCTATCAAAAATAAATAAAACATTAAAAAAAAATTTTTTTAATCATTTGTATTCTTACATACCAGAAGTTCAAAGAGGAGAGAGGCGGGAGTGTATTCTCTATAAAATACAACTATACAACTTTAAAATGTGATGTGGGCACAGAGGTAGGCAAAGAGGTTGATGGGAAAGATGGACAGACCCAGCACAAGCATCTGTGTGTCAAGTATACTTATATAGTGTGTGTGTGTGTGTACATATATGTATATGCAAATAGGATAAAATGAAGTGGGTCCCCTGACTCATGCCAGGTTGGAAGGTCAATCCCAGGTGGACTTAAGAACCTAAACACAGGGGCGCCTGGCGGCTCAGTCAGTTAAGTCCAACTCTTGGTTTCGGCTCAGGCCCTGATCTCCCAGCTCGTCAAGTTGAGCCCTGCGTTAGGCTCCGTGCTTTTAGCTCTCTCCTGCCCCCCCCCCATACACTCTCTTTCCAAATAAACATGAAAACAACAACATCTACATGTAAAAAAGCAAACCTAGTACCAGCTGTGGAGGAGAAACAAAGGGGGGTCTCCTTCAGGCTTGGGTGTGGAGATCCCTAACCGAGACAAAGAGCACTAACCATAAGGGGAGATGTAAACCTGGGGCAGGCACATCAGCTTCCATTCACCAAAACATACGATAAAGAAAATGAGAAGATCAAATGTCATTACGATGTCTCTTCTTTGTTCTTGTGATAGGTCTCCTTAGAAAAATCCCTGTATTGGGGCGCCTGGCGGGCTCCGTCAGTTAAGCGTCTGACTTCGGCTCAGGTCATGATCTCACAGTCTGTGGGTTCGAGCCCCGCATCGGGCTCTGTGCTGACAGCTCAAAGCCTGAACCCTGTTTCTTATTCTGTGTCTTCCTTTCTCTCTGCCCCTCCCCCTTCATGCTCTCTCTCTCTCTCAAAAATAAATAAACTATAAAAAAAAAAAAAAGAAAAAGCCCTGTATTGTCTGTCATTTCAGTAAAGCTTCAAGGAAAGAGGTAAATGAACGCACAAGATCACCCACTCTAAGCCGATAAAAGAGTTTCTAATGAGAAAAAAATCTAGTAACATTTGTGTTATATTTCCTCCAACATAAAGAAAAGAAAAGAAAGAATGTGGCCAATAAAGGAGAACCGTTTCCGTGCGCCCCTCAAGCTCCCAGGAAGCTCCGCGCGGCCCTCAAACCGCCCGCCCCGGGGGCGCAGCGCTCCCCGACGCTCCCACACGGGCCTCCTCTTCAGTGAATCGATGCCGCAGAAGTCGTCCTGGGGTTGTTTCTACAGCCATCTCCTCCACAGGGATAATCCTTCTACCAAGTACCTGACCCTGTGCGTCAAATCGGGTTTTGGAAGTAGAACAAAACCTTCAGAAGGAGAGGGCAGCTGTGGGCCGAGATAATCTGGGCAGCCCTGGGTGGCGCTAGCCGACGGCCTGGACAAAACCACGGCTGAAGAATTAGCACAAATAAAGGTTTTACTGGTCAGTCCAGGTGAGTCACATACGGATGTAGCCCCAATCCACTGCCCCGCACACCCCAGGCCCTGGGGCGCAGGCGGAGACGCGGGGGGAGCGGAAGGTGGCAGGGGTCCGAAGGCCCGGGGGGGGGGGGGGGG
>PJEM01017350.1:0-22326 GCA_004023845.1 Helogale parvula
AATTGCTAAGATTCTCCCCTGCTCCAGTGCAATATGGGATGTCCTTTGTGGCAATATCATAACCAGATCAAAAAGTACAGCGGAAGCCTTAGGTTCTGAGATTCTCTGCTTTTGAACCAGAACATGGCAAAGATTTTTTTCTAACAATGAAGAAGTTGATCGAGGGCATATGAGCAGATTTTGCCAGGATTTTCTTTTCAATACTCCCTGTGGGTATTAGCTTTGAAACTTATCTGGAGTCACAAAAGCTGTGTGCTATAGTGGAAAGAATATGATCGTTGAAGTTTACTTAAAGTACATTTAAAAACATGTTTCATTTCTTGACTCAGAGGCATTGGGATGGTTTTTTTTTTTTCTCCATACATCTGAGCGAGCCTATGTTTCCATTGCTGTAAAGTGCATATGTATTGTGGGTGGGGGTAGGAAGAACATTATTTATGAAAAAATTGGAAGCATTAAAGAGTTAACCTATAAAAACTACCTGGCACATAGTAGGACTCCATAAAATATTAGCTTCCTGATGGAGTTTTTCTTCAGTAGGTTAGGTCACCTTCCAAGCCTCATGTCCTATCCCCTGGCAGATCATTTTCTGAAGTAATGAAATGCTCTTTGATGTTCTCAGAGCTCTTTCTCTCTCTCCTCCTCCTCTTCTCTTCCTTATTTTCTGTTTCACTCCATTCCAAATTATTTATATGATTCCAAGTCTTCACTATGCCCTGCAACTTTCTAAAAACATAAACACACAGATTGGATCTTCATGGTTATGAGTTCCTGACGGAATCCTCTCAGTGTGTTAGGACATTTTTGAAATGTACAGCTCACCTTATAGGCAAGCTCTACTCACTTGGTCAGGTTCCTCTCCCCGCCAGATCCCTCCTTTTCCCAAGGTCCTTTTCTCTCTTCATTCTTGCCAATGTGGCTTCTTGCTGGAATAATAATAATGACCTCAAGGTATTTACATTCTTTATTGCTAATCAGAAGGTCATCTTGAGAACTTGTTTATCTAAGAAGTCTTTTAGTTGTGTATTTAATCAGTGCAAGCCAACTCCTTTTGATATATATTGTAGATGTTAATTCTGAAGATATATATTACATTACAACAGATATATGCAACTTACTATTATTTCAGTAATGTAACCCAATGATATATATATGTGTGTGTATGTGTATATATATATATATATATATATATATATATATATATATGTTTTTTCCTAGAAAGATCCTTATTGTTCATGACTCATTAAAGCATGTTTGATTTAATGATGGCAATTTTTTCAGGTACACTGTTCCACATTAGTGAATAATAATTATGAAGTTTGACACTTGATCCTAAGTGTTCAGAATTTTCAGATAACTTATTATTAAATTATAGTACACTTAGAGAAAAATATACAAATCATAAATGTCCAACTAAGTGTATTTTTAAAAACTGAACACATCTGCATCAAGAAACAAACTTGACCAGTGCATCTGATAGTGATCGCTCAGAAGTATTGTGAGTCAGTATAGGCAACTGGCCTTTCCTGATTGTAGGAGCAGGTTAAACAGTGTCTATAAGCTCTCGTCTCCATGTCTGATGCTGGGGCTTGAGGTCCACGGTGCAGGTATTTAGGAAGGGAAGATGGATATAGAGTGCATGAGAGCTATGGCAGATTGGAACCCATGAAGGTGTTCAAGGACCTGAATCAATTCTGTCTCTCCAACTTTCACGCTGTAGATGTCTTGCAAGGGAAAGTGGTACCCTTCCTTCCGGAAGCTAGTGCAGGAGACTGGGAAGCTAACAATGAATACAGGGGAGGGAAGAGTGGATGCAGGCCCCGCTGCTGCCCCACAGGAATCAGGTGAGCCATAAGCAATTATACTTGTGAGATGCAAAAGTGCCTGCCTGAATTTCTGAGAGTAAAAAACTAAACCTCTACTGCTTTGCTTCTGATTCAAACTCTCTCTTGTGGTCCACCATAACCAGAAACAGAGAAAGAAGGGAATTCTGGGAAACGTAGTTCAGCTTAGCTCAACTGACATTTCACAATACCACTGAAACCATTTTCCCCAACGCATCCCTTGGGTACCTTTTTATTCTCTTCCCCATCCAAAGGTAATCACTGCCTTTCCTGGCATAAATTAATGTGCCATAAATTAATATTGGCTATTTTTTATTTTATATAAATGAAATCATGCAGGATAAGATTTTTTGCATTTTAGTTTTCTTTTTTTTTTTACTCAGTGCATGTTTGTTAGATTCATATATATTATTGCCTTCAGTTGCTGATAGTTCTTTCTCATGCTGTAGAGAATTGATTTATAGGACGACATCACAGATGATTTCTTCTTTCCACTGTTGGTGGGCATTTAGGTAAGCCTTAGTTTGGGCCTATTTTGAATAATGAATCTATTAAATTTTCTTTCTTTTCTTTCCTTTTCCCTTTTCTTTCTTTCTTCTTCTTTTTTTTTTTTTTTTTTTTTTTTTTTTTTTTTTTTTTTTTTTTTTTTTTTTTTTTTTTTTTTTTTTTTTAGTGAGCATGGAACATGCATTTCTGTCAAGTTAGTACCTAGGAGCAGAAATGCAGGACCATATGGTATGCATGTACATACCTTAAGTAGATACTGCCAAATAATTTCCAAAAACTGTGTTCAAATTCAAATTAGGGTTTCAGTTCCTCCATATCCTTACCATTATGTCTTCTTACTTTCTGTCATTGTTGTAGATATGTAATGGTAATATATCCTTGTAGCTTTAATTTCTATTTTCACAATGATTACATTGCATCTGTTTTCATATTTCATTGACCATTCTGATATTCTATTTTCTAAAGTACTTTTTGTGGAGGTGAGGTATCTTGATCTATCTTTCTGTTATGGAATTGTAGTTCTTTATATATATTTGAGATATGAGTCATTTGTTGAATATATATGTTACACAAATCACCTACCACTCTGGGTTGCCTCTTTGTCCTCTTAATAAACATGCATGATTTTTTATTTACATAACAAGATGCTCTAAGTGAAACATGAGCTCAAACATTTAGACCATAATTAATAAGAATTATGCCCAAATCATATATATTAAAGAAAATATTTGTTAATATAGATAGGCACATTTAAATTTCTATGTATAAGAAATTAACACAGCTAATTATAATGTATTTTATAAACATTTGGAATATTTTTAAATATGCCTAAGATTATGGTTAAATGATTGCTTTAAAATGCAGAGTGGAAGTAGAGCCTTAAATCATTTAGAAAAAATGTTTTATGTTCTCAATGAAAATTATTAGGTAACTTTGTAAAATAAAAAATACTGTTTTGAGTGGAGCATAATCATAATTTTTATTAATGTTTACTTATTTTTTTAGAGAAACAGAGTGCAAATGGGAGAGGGGCCAAGACAGAGGGAGACACAGAAACAGAAGCAGTCTGCAGGCTCTGAGCTGTCAGCACAAAGGCTCAAACCCATGAACCCCAAGATTATGACCTGAGCCAAAGTTGGACGCTTAACTGACTGAGCCACCGAGGCACCCCTGGAGCATAATTATAAAATAAATAATGTCATATAGTATTAAAATGAAAAAAAATAACATGCAATTAGACTTTGATTACATAGATAAAGTGATTCTTGGTTATTGAGAGGAGGAACCAAAGTAACATTTAAATCTGCTCCATTTATTCAAGCTTTTACTTCTTTTCTTACTCATAAATTTTACAATCCTATTCTCTTTCACTATTCCTTCATCACCCTTTCTCCTACTTAAGTAAAGTATCTCAGGATTCCTCCTGGCCTAACAGAATACCCATTACTTAAACAAGCTTCATCAGGCACTTAGTATAAAACTCTATTAGTTTAACACAGCACATGGCAATTAGCCCAGGGCAGTTTCCTCCAATTCAGTGCCTATGAATACCTAGTGACTTAACTTAAGTACTCTGAAAGCACCAAGACAGGTTCCCATTCCACCAATAGAATAAAGCTGGCAGCTCATAAAAGCCATCTTTTGCTCTTTCAGGTTATTTTTCTACTTAACGATGAACTCCATGACCTAACTACCATTCCTTTTCATTCTAATCTAGTACTTAAGGACAAAAAGAGAATGTACATTGTTTCTTATGGCTACTTTCCTATAAGTTGAGTGTTTTAAATGTGTTTTAAGCATGAAACTGATGCATGTTCTCAAGGACTTAATTTCTCCTTATTGTGGCTTGTGGTTTAGACTATGAAAATTGTTTTCGAAAAAAATTGTCTTTCTAAATAAAACAATAATATTAAAATCTACTATCTGTATTGAAATCAGTGGGAAAATGTGCCAAAATTGTCTCTTGGGGAGGGAGGGAGATCGTATCCATCAAAAAACTCATCTATCGATGCTTCCATTTCCATAATTAGGAAAATTCAAACTGACCTGGATAATAAGATTTATTATAAAGAGTTTAATTTGATAAATTCACCAAGCTACCCAAGTTATGTAAAACCTAGTGGAGTAACTGCTGATTAAGCCAACACGCACTTTGAGGACAGGGTAGGATACCACTTATGTTCATAACTTGGGTACAATTTGGGTACTTTGTTTGCTACCCAAAATATTGTTTGTCCAATGAAACTGTCACTATTCTACCCCTACATACAGCTCAGTCTTAGAGTGCCAAAAAGCCTCAAAGAAGTAACACCTTCCAAACCTCAAAGGATCTGTGACCCCTCAGCACCACCTTGCCCAAACCTTTTGAACCTACTTAAGTTCCCTGCCACGTAGAGACAGCATATCCACATTCCCATTTGTCATAGTCAAAAAAGAGCAAAGCAAATCTCTAAATTACAGAATAGGCAGTAACTGAGCAATCTGCTTCCCCTCATACCCAGGTATTACCATGGAACACCTTTATTTACAGCTACGCCCCCTATGTTCATCAACATCCATACGGTGATATGCAAAAGTATTAAATATAGATTATTAGTTACAAAGAATGATAACTCCAACTGCTACTGGTTAAATCACAAAAAAGTGGTGTTTCATAGTTATTCTCCAGCTTATCCAGAGGTAATCTTTAAGCAGAGCCTAAAATCAAGAATCCAATTTCCCTTCTACAAACAAAATAGATCAAGTGACCTCTCCAGCATCAACCATTTTTTTTGGTACTACATCTGAGACAAATACTGAGTATCGTTTGTTTGTTTGTTTCTAGATTCTCTTGTGGGCCTAGTAACTACTTCTTTCCCTGGCATTATGATCCATTTTCCATCATATTCCCTCTATTTCATGTTCTACTTATTTTAATCTATATCTTTCTCCCTGCCTTGGGGTGTCTGGTTCAGACATACTCAGCATTGCTCACACTAAGACTTTTTCCTTCAAGGAAAAGAATTAGAAGAATGTTCCTGCCACTTGCCAATGGGGCCACTTCACAATCAGTCTTACTTTAGCAAATACAAGGTATAGTTAGATCTGCCCTAAGGTTTTATTTGTAATGCATGCAGTCAAATGCAGTGGTATATTTACCATGCCGTATAAAATGATGTCTCCACTACTAGCACAAGAAAGTAAAGCTCTTGTCCTATAACAACCAGACAGAGAGAAATGAAAGGAAAAAAAAAAAAAACCACCTGTGAGGTAAGAAAGAAATGGGTATGTGTTTTATTAACTCCCACCTCATCGTTCCTTTCAACCCTAGTAACAGCTTCAGTAAAGGCTCTCCTAGAGTAACCCTCATCCTCATTATTGATTCTCTCAGTTATCTTTTTAAATCCCCTTTCTTTTCTGGTTTAAGTAATAGCTGTTTTATTTGCATATTGCAATTTTTTAAATTTTTTTAATGTTTATTTATTTTTGAGAGCAATAGACCACAGTGAGGGAGGCCAGAGAGAGAAGGGGACAGAGGAAGCAAAGCAGACTCTGTGCTGACAGCCCAAAGTGATGCTGGGTGGAGCTTGAATTCACGAACTGTGGAATCATGACCTGAGCCAAAGTTGGACTCTTAACTGACTGAGCCACCCAGGTGCCCCTTGTATATTGCAATTTTTAAAAAAACTACTGCTCCATTGGTGATAGGAATGTGATATTCCCCATGTGACATTTTATGCCCATTTTTTTTTGTTAGTGGCAAAAAAGAACTGTCAAGCTACAATATACAACGTTTAAGTAAAGACCTTTTCAGAAAGACAAAACTGAAAGAAAACCTCTCTAGTACACTGGAATAAGGATTGGTTTCATGAAGTTCTACAATATTTAGAAACAAATAAAATAGAAATCAAGGGATAAACTCCAGAAAAAGTTAGTAAATTTTAGTGATTTGTGTCCTTTATTAGTAGTTTTCAATGAAGGATGAGTACAGTTTTGTCTTCCTACCCTTAAAGAACTTTTGGATGCCTGGAAACATTTTTTTTTTAATTTTCATAGCGGAGTCAAGGTAGGCAGGTGCTGCTGACATCTTATGAGTAGAGAACATGGAAGATGCTAACCATCCTACAATTTCAGGATAGCCCTTTCCTCAACCAAAGTCATCCAGGCCATAGTGTCAAGGGTGTTGGAGTTCAGAAACCCGGATTTCTCTCTATATAATTAAATCTCCTTAAAGACTCTTAGTTGTTGAAAGAAACTAAATGTGCATTTTATAGCATTTATAGAACTAAAAAATACAAAGATAAGTATACAAAGTGTAGAAAGGCAGTAATCAGTGATAGATTATCATCATAAAATTTTTAAAACAATCATAAAGTGATAGAATTCTTTTGAACATAGACCCAATAATTATAGAAACATGTAGAAATACCTAAAGGAACTATCATAAAAATAATGCAAAGAGGCTAAACTTAAAAAGTCATTTGAGGGGCACCGGGGTGGCTCAGTTGGTTAAGTGTCTGTCTCTTGGTTTCAGCTTGGATGATGATCTCATGGTTCCTGAGATCGAGCCCTGCATTCAGGCTCTGCACTGACAGCACAGAGTCGGCTTGGGATTATCTCCCTCCCTCTCTTTCTGCTCCTTTCCTTCTCTTAAAATAAGTAAATAAACATTTTTTAAAGGTCATTCGAAAAGATAGTCATTAGAAGAGATAACATATAAAAATAAACAATATTGATTCAACTAAAAAAAAAAGAGAAAGAAGTAATGAATAAACAAAGAGCAAATGGGAAATAAATCAAATAACCTGGGTGGCTCAGTTGGTTAAGCATCTTCATTTCTGTTCAGATCATGATCTCATGGTTCTTGTAGGATCCAGCTCTGCATCAGGCTCTATGCTGACAGCATGGAAACTACTTGGGGTTCTCTTTCTCTCTCTTTGCTC
This sequence comes from Helogale parvula, assembly GCA_004023845.1. NCBI lineage: Eukaryota > Metazoa > Chordata > Mammalia > Carnivora > Herpestidae > Helogale > Helogale parvula. Next base: position 7,274 of record PJEM01017350.1, read on the forward strand.
TCTCTCTGCCCACTCATGCGCGCGCTCTCTCTCTCTGTCTCTCTCTCTCTCTCTCAAAACTACATAGAAATTTTTTTTAAAAAGGAATGAAATAAATAAACATTAAAAAAAGAAATCAAATAACAAGAAGTGGACTTAAATCAAACATATCAAAGACTACATTGAGTGTAAACAAACAAACAAAAACCCAAGGGCAGATTTTCCAGACTTAATAAGAAGGTTAGTCTGTTAAGGATTATTTACAAAAGAAAGAGAGAGAAAGGAAGAAAAATAACAAAAGAAAATCACAATTGACCCCTAAACACACAAACAGGTTCAGATCAAAAACAGAAAAAAAGACTTACATGTAGAAATTACTAGTATAAATACATGGAATGGCCATGCTGATATTAGAGAAAATAGATGTCAAGACAAAACAAATTACTGGGAATTAAAAATAATAGTGATGAAAAAGATCAGTTGATGAAAAAATTCAAAATACTACGTGTGTATCTACCCAATAACAAAGCTTTTGAATATATAAAACAAAATTGATAGGTTTTAATTCTCTCCACAATGAATTTATAAAGTACAAAATAGATAAAGATATGAAATATTTGATCAACACTATCAACCAAATTGACTTAATAAAAATATGTGGAAGGCTGTGCCCAGCAAAAGAAGAATATAGATCCTTCTTAAGTGGGAAAACATTTTAGGAAACATGGAATAATAGAAGACCGCAGAATGAGTAAGGATAAGGCTGTGCTATGAAAATCTAGAGGTCATGAAATTTTCAAATATTCTCCTCATAAAGATCTATCTTTCCAGTCTATTGGAAGAATTGGGTTGATTTCTTATAATCACATTAAGAAATTGTAGGGGCACCTGGGTGGCTCAGTCAGCTAAGCATCTGGCTTAAGCTCAGGTCAAGATCTTGAGGTTCCTGTGTTCAAGCTCCACATGGGGCTCTGTGCTGACAGCTCAGAGTGTGGAGCCTACTACAGATTCTGTCTCCATCTCTTTCTGCCCCTCCCCCACTCATGCTCTGTCTCTCTCACTCTCTGTCTCTTAAATATAAACAAAACATTAAAAAAATTTTTTTAATTGTATCACGGGGCTACTGGGTGGTTCAGTTGCTTAAGCATCAGACTTTTGACTTCTGCTCAGGTCATGATCTCACAGTTCATGAGTTTGAGCCCCATGCCAGTCTCTGCACTGAGCATAGAGCCTGTTTGGGATTCTCTCTCTCCCTCTCTCTCTGCACCTTCTCTACTAGCTCTCTCTCTCTCTCTCTCTCTCTTTCTCTCTCAAAATCAATAAACTTTTAAAATGTTAAAAAATAATTAACTTCAAAAAAGAAATTATATCAGAAGAATTTGACATCAGTCAAGTACCACATAAAATGATTGATATAAATTAGTGAACTGGATGGGAGAACATGTTTGAGATTATAAAATGCTTCGAAAAACTGGTGTGAATGTGTAGTAATGTATTAACAAAAATTAATTTAAATGATCTCTAACAATGAGGGCTGAAAGTTCCCATAAACTGATGGCAAAAGTGATTAGCATTATCTGTTAAATGATGTTGACAATCCAGGATAACAGAAAGGATATGGTGGGATTTACCCAGCTTCTCAGTTTGATATGACATGCATATTTAAAACAAATAAAGAAAAACCAGGAACTGTTAAAAGTGGATATATAAATCATGAAAAAAGATACACAATTTCAACAAATGGTAGCTATTCCTGTGGCAAATATAGCATAAGGTATAAAAACCTTTTGAATCAACATGTTGTACATGTGAAATTAATATAAAATGTGTGTGAACTATACTCACATTTAAGAAAAGATAAACAAATTCATAAATTAGTAAGTTAATAACTTTTATATTTATATAAAAATTTGACTAGAATTTTATCATGGTTCCTAATATTTATTATCCAAGCTCTTTCAAAATACAATCATTGTGTATGACTTTTGAATACCTTGCTAAGTAAGAAAATATATTTTTTTCTTACTAAAAGGTCATATAGGTGATAAGTAAGCATTAGCTGATTAAAAATGTGTATCAATGTTTATATTAAAAATTTAGAATAAATTTTATTAGGATCAACTACTATTAAAATAATTGCTATAAATTTTATTAGGATCAACTACTATTAAAATAATTGATATTGTTAATTTAAGAAGATAGTTTGTATGATCAGTTTTGAATAAATGCATAAAGCATTTGAAAACCACAAATGCATAAACTCAAAAAATATGTTTTAATGGAATCCTCATGGAATGGCAATATTTAATTTTATTAATTGCATTACAGACATGAAAAATTAAAGTACTTTCTTTAAGGTATTAAATTTTCTATACTTTAATATCAGAGATCAATCTTAAAACTTAATTAGTAGCAATAAGATAATAGAATTTTATGAGGTCAATTATTTTTCAATTAAAATGAGGTTGTGAAGAAACAGAGCAATTTTTAAAGGCAGAGCAAATTTTCTCACTGTTCTTTATTGGCTTATAAACACTTAAGATCAGTACCGATTCATGACAAATATTGAAATGTGTAAAGTATGTCTATTTTTGTCTACCTTATAGTCTCTTTCTGAAAGATTTCTTTTTCCTGCCATAAAAGTATAATAAATTTAGAAGAAACTTCAGAAAGTATACAGTTTAATCCTTTTATGTTAATTTTTTGAAAAGAGAAAACCAAGTTTCTAGAAAGGATAAGTGACTTACCCAAAGTCAGGAAGCTAAGTCAGAGCTGAACAAATAATCATATGCAAATGTTAAAAAGTGATGGGAGTGACAGCCTCAGAGGGGCAAAATAGATTATTCCTGATTTTGCTGGCCCTCACAAGAATGACTAACAACTATTCACAAAGAGGACTCTACCGAGAAAATCCTAGACCTTGGGAGTGAGGCTGACAGGCCCCACTCTATCACAAAGACCAAAACAGTCTGTAGTAGGGAGGGAAGAGGGGCCAGCCCAGGGACTTAATTGCCTTCCCCCAAGCCAGGACAGCACCACATGGAGAGATCTCCCCTGACCCTCTAGATCCTTCAGTGGCATAAGGGAATTCAGGGGGTACAATCAGCACCCCCACCATTAGGGTCACTTTGTGGGACTTCCTACTCTAATATTATGATAGGAGAAAAGAGAATTCAGTAGACAGAGAGGGAAAGATAAAAGCTGAAGTCCCTGGATGGGGGAAAACACCTATTTTCGAACAGTACTTGGGAGTGTCAGACCACAGCAAACCCCCTCAGGCATAAAGTTCCTCTTAAGAATCTAACAGAACCCACTTACTCCCCCTCAGATTTCCTCTCAGGAATTTAACAAAAGACCTAAGTATGGCCATAGACCACCCCTCATAGAATAGAAATGAGCCAATCAGGAATGGACAACCCAGCACCTAGAGCTATTTAGCCTATAAGGGTAGAACCTAAGAAGGAACAGAGAGGAAGGGAGGGGGAGGGCTGGCCAGAACCTTATACAAGATGGACCCTTGCCTATAGTCCTCAGGCATTCACTTTCAAATGTCCCAGCTCTGCTAAGAGAGCTTTCCTACTATTCTTCCTTTCTAATCTTATACTCTAATAAAATTTTGCCTGCTGCTCATTTTGTGTCCACCTCTTCATTCTTCTAAGCAGTGAGACGGCAAATCCTGGGTATTGTGGTAAAATATCCTGCAACATTTCTTTGAAGGGTCCTCTGGGAAAATCAACATCTAATTGTAAGTAAAGAGCAGCTGGTACCCTCTCTTTTCTTTCTATCCTAAATAAAACTCTCAAAGGAGACAATGGGCTCTCATCAGCCAGTTAAGAGTTAATAGTGCGACTGCCATTCTCAAGTCTCAAGTGACAGTCTCCCTTTGTCTCCTCCCAGCTGATCTCCCAAAAGTAGTTGGGAATGTTGGTGTGGTGGAGTTCCAATTTCCTTTTGAGAAGAACCCCTGGATGCATGGGACTCAGGGGAGGCCAAATAGCAACTGATGGGTCCTGACCAAGACTACTCTTTGGTAGATGTCTGAAGGCTGTCAAGCAGAACCTGATCCCTGACCACCAGTTTGGGTATCCAGTAGAATTCTCCTCTTTCTGTCTTGGCCAGCCTCTCCCTTTGGGAAATGAGTGGAAAATCCCACGACTGATCACTCAGATATCCTCCTAGGAGTGATCTGGGTGACTTCCAAGGTATCCTCCTCACAGGTTTCCCAACTACAGTGGAAGGTGGCCCTCTACTTGCTTCTATTTCTGACACTCTGGCCTGGTTCACTTCCCAGGTCCCCATTTTTTTGGATCTTTTTATTTTTGAACATTTCTTGCAGAACAGAAAGCAGAACTTATTTCAATGCCTTCTGGGCTCACCCCGCTTCTCCTGATGCCTATAGTGGGGATGAGAGAGAAGACATTTGGTAGACTCCCACAAGATGCAGGTGATAATTAGAGCCACTGTCTCTGGTTAGTCTACCTCAGAATGGGGACTTTAAGGGATATTCCCAAGTGCTGATGATAATCCGTTTGTTGTGGGGGAATTTCCCTATCTTCTCTAGCCCAACATGGACTACCCATTTCCACTTGTTGGTAAAGAGTAGAGATATAATGAGCGACATGATGAAAATTTCTATCACTGCTATAGGATGTATAGAAAAGTTGTTAAGAGAGTAAATTCTAAAAATTTTCATGACAAGAATTTTTTCCCTTTTTCCTTTCCTTCTTTCTCTTCTTTTTTATTATATCTACGTGAGAAGATAGCTGTTAGCTGGCCCTATTGTGGTAATCCCTTTACAATACATGTAAATGAAACTATCATGCTATATACTTTAAACTTACAATGTGATATTGTCAATTATTTTTCAATAAAACTGAAAAAAAACTATTGAAACAAAAAATAATTGTTGAATCAGGAAAAAAATTGACTAAGCTCTTTGTGCTGTGGGAAGGGCTGTGTAGATATTCTGGGCATGCATGACTGATTTCCAATCTGGTAACTTTGTCATAAAATTCAACAACATTGTCAGCACCAAGTTGTTTCAGATTCCACATAGCACGTTGATCACAATTCATTAATAATTTATTTCCATATGAATTTAAAATACAATTAAACATTGACAGTCATTATCAGTACTAAACACATGGTATATGCATTTATGCTGGTAAAGTCAGCGTCTGAGCTCTACTGATGATAAAAGGGGACAGAACAAACAAAGTGAAGAGTTGACATCCTTGTGCTGATGAAAATATTACATTACAGAGCTGGCTGGATATCTGAAAGTTACAGACTTAGAAATCTGCTTCTGAGTGAAACAGCAGCTGGCTGAGGAAGAGTGGACAAAGAGAATGATGAATGAAATCAGGATTTGATGTGGAGTGGAATATGAAGAACAAATATTTTGGTGCTTTTGTGGAAGCCTTTATAGTCATTTTTTTTTAACTGAACACTGTTTTGGAATGCTATGTACACTTTTCTGTCCTTTTCATTATGTTGCCTTCTTTACTCTATTTTCTGTGATACTCAGCCTGCCTCTTAAGACAGTGTCCAAGCAGGACATTTACTTATTGTAAAAAGAGTGTTTATAGGAAATGGGAAAAAAGATATTTACTTTGCTTTGATCATTTCAGCTGAAAAACACAAAGAAAAATTTAAGCCAATATTATTTATTTTATTCAAAATACATTTTTCTAAGATGTATGTAATCATTGAGGAATTTAATAATTTTTGTGATTATTGTATAACTTTTAAAATGTGTGATAATGAAGCAAATATAGAATTAGTCTCAAGGTGCATGAATTTGATTCCTACTTCTGTCCTTATCTTAGTTGGAAATTCAGATAAAAAAAGAAACAAAATTATGATTTTTAACTATTTGATATTCTATTATTTAACAAGTCTAACAAATAATCTGTGAAAAGAATGTGTTTATTATGCAAGAGGGTACTAGCAGAATTTCTTTTATATGCATTTATTTTCCTTGGATTTCAAAGGTTTTCAAAAGTTTTAATTAATTAAAGACAAAAAAAAAAAAAAACCACACCAAGGTGTCATCAAATCTGATCACTGTCCTCTTTTAGAAAGTAGTTTGTTTAGTCTCTCTATTTTAGGCTACATGATATGTTATCAGCCCTGTACTCCAACAATTAAAATATGGCTTTCGCCATAATATGACAAAATATCTTAACAGGAAATATCTCTACAGGAAAAGAGGTAGAAATATCACGTTCACATATTTGTGAAGTTGTCCAAAATCCACCATCAGCGGGCCTGGACTTTGACAGCACCAGACCAGTAGTATTCAGAAAGGACAGACCTAAGTCAGTGTAATATAATTCATTACATATTAAAATGTTTATCGTGTATTTTTTTACATTTGAAATATTGATCCTGGAAATTTTTAATTATCCACTAATCTATATTTAAAAGGTACTTATAATACTGAAATTTAGCCTCTGTTTCAAAATGCCTCAAAAATTATAATCTAATATTGGATCATTATCTACTAAAAAATAAAGCTTTAGATTAGATCTATTATTATTATTCAATCTGATTATCCAGAAGTACTCATAACATTAAAACAAATGAACAAACATCTTTTACATTCCATCCTTAGAAAAGCTTTCTAACATTATGGGTGTTTTGGTATATCAAACTTTCATGAATGTTTCTAGAATAGCTTCAGATAAGAAACAATGTAATTGTTTGTAAGTAAAGAAAGAAGGTAACTCTGCACTAGTTTGAATGTATCTACAGATGGATGGCAAACCAAAGGGAAGTCAATATCAAGAAAATCTCTCCTGATGAAAACTGAAACTTTTCAGGCAGTACTTAACTGTGTTGTGGATATAGAACTATTATTTCTCAGCATAAGCATGCCACTAAAACCTTATGAGAAAGAGGCAGGGAATTCTGGCCTACTTATTTTACCCCCAAATTACCCCATTTTTAATCTTCTGTTTCTTTAAGAAAGAAAAACCTTAGAACTAGTAAAAGGTTGGAGGGTTAAATGCAAAAGTGGTGATGTGGGTATTTTCTTCACTGATCTTTCATTACAACTGTAAATGTAGTTTTGTTATTAGTTTTATATATACATACAATTGCTTTGTAGGTATTATATTTTCCTGTACAAAAATATGTCATCAGTCTTTCCTGGAAAGACACTTGTTTTCATGGCCATCCTTTACTCTGCCTATTATATTAAAGATGGATGACTTACTTGAATAATAGTTACAGATGAAAGCTTTTCCACTGGCATTATATGGAAATAGCCAATATTTAGAATGGTGGATGCATTTCTAAGCTACAGGTCAATTTCATCATGATCAAGAAGATAGAAAGAATGTTTGTAAATGAGTCTCTTTTCTGGTTTGAACAAATATTATCAATCCTACTGCTCATAAATTTTCCTTCATCCAGCTTGCACAAAGACCATTCATCATTTCCCACTAGAATATAGAAGGACAGGACAATTTTTTATTAATAAACATACAGCATTTAGCAAGGTGCATGTTATATTTTATGTGTTCAATAAGTATATGATACAAAAATATTAATTTTTGATATTTTATTTTATTATTTTTGAAAATAAATATTTGGGAATTAAATATATATTTCATATAAAAATAATGCTTTGTTTCTTGGTATGAAACAAACCTGTCCTCAGGTTTAATCTGTTTTGAGACATGCTTTCCTGAGGATGTAATAAGGTAGGATGGAGCTCCATACAAGTCATGTTTTGCTTATGACTATTCAATAGACCTTACCTTTTAATAGAAAACAAACAACAGACTTTAAAAACAACTGAAATATGTGTGCATATATGTATACATATATATACATATATAATATGTTAAAATATATACATATAAATCAACATATTAACCTCTTTTCTTGTTAAGATATTGAAAAATCTAATCAAGAACTGATTTTAAAGGCGAAAATAAAGATTACTGTTCATGTGAAAACTACTAGTTTTTTTGTGTTTTACTTATCTAGGTATTTGTTCAACAAGCAAATTCATGCAAGATGAGTTGCCTAAAATTCAGACAACAGCATTTTCAATATGGTACATTGTAGTAATACTATGTTTATGTCTTTGAGATTGAAACTACAGAGTTGAATTTCACTTTATATTCAAATTCCAATGTAAACAGAGTGATAATCATGTAACTAGTGTCTGGAATTAAAGAGAATATTTACTCATATATTTATGGGTTTATATTTTAACTCCATCAGAAATCTGATTATATGTTTTCATAATTTTCACATAATATACATCTTAAAAATTAAAAATAACGTAGTCAACCTGGATGGCTCAGTCAGTTAAGCATCTGATACTTGATTTTGGTTCAGGTCATGATCTCATGATTCATAGCATTAAGCTCCGTGTCAGGCTCTGCACTGACGGCATGAAACCTGCCTGAGATTCTCTCCTCTGTCTCTGCCTCTCCCCTATTCCTGCTCTCTCTCACTCTCTCAGAATAAATAAATAAAAGCTTAAAAATAACTAAAATAATAGCATTGACTAATAAGTATAATCACTAAGAACAAATGAACTCAACTAATAATTCCAGAAAACAAAATAGCAGTTGAAAATCAACCCAACATGGCACAGAAAAAGAACATACACTTTGGAGCCAAACAGATCCGAGTTACAGTCTTAATTCTGATACGTACAAATGTATGATTATATGTGACTCGGTAACCTCCTGGAGTCTCATTTTCCTCATTAAAAATACATATAGATTATAAAGGCCTCTTTCAAGGTAGATGAAAGAATGTCAATCATAAATGAGAGAATATAAAAGAATGTTTATATTTATAGCCTTTAGCTACAAATTCAAAACAGAATAATAAGTGCTCAATGCCTAACTCTTACATCTATTTTTACTAAATTTCTCACTTTTATTCCTTTGTTCTTTAGAAATAAGTCATTAACTAGTATCCATTGTGAAATATTTATTAAATATCTACTACATTTGCTAAAGAATCAACTTCTTACCATAGCTATAAAGTCAATAGGCCATGGTGCTCAAATTCCAAGCGCTCCCACAGGGTGTTGCATGTAAATGATGAATCACTAAAAGCTGCACCTGAAACTAATATTACACTATATGTTCACTAACTAGAATTTAAATAAAAACTTGAAACTACAAAAAAATTGCAGATGCTCCCAGCTCAGTTTATTTGCAATACTTGACCAAGTTATGTTATTGAATATTCTAACTGAAAGAATATTTGGAGCAACTTATAATTTCAATTTTAAATAGTTAAAATGCAAATATATTGTATTTAAAAACAAACATTATTTAATCTATCTATGAGTACTTAGAAGATACTGAGTTATGATTATGGACTTCTATTTTTCACTTTGTTATAAAAATGAGCATGAGACACTGGTCAGTGTGTTTTGATCTAAAAATACCTCTTGCAAGTTGCTATTTGAATAAGTCCTGTTATTAACTGTTTTAGTTTCATTGGCTCTTTGTACTTGGATGTTTGAGCTTTCCTAATTAATGAGAAAGAATCCAATGATAGCAAATGAGATAACTCAATCAATTATAAAATTTGATTAAAGGTTTTATTTTATTTTAATTTTCTTTCAGTTAATTCTGATTGACGATTTTCTTTTCTTCTATAATTTGTTCAAGTAGCTTCTGTTGAACTCTGATCTAATTATAGTAATCAATCACCAAACTTTAATAGGATAAATTGTACAATTAGGCCCTGGAATGACTTTTTTATGTCAAAATAATTATTTATATATGCATCATGTATGCATACCTTAATAATAAGAGAAATTGGGAAATCTTATTCCATTTTGTTTGTTTACTTATTTATTTTTAATTTTATAAATGTTTATTATTTTTGAGAGAGACAGACAGACAGAGCATGAGTGGGGGAGGGGCAGAGAGCGAGAGGAGGCACCTAATCCAAAGCAGGCTCCAGGCTCTGAGCTGTCAGGCCAGAGCCCAATTTGGGACTTGAACCCACAAACCATGAGATCATGGCCTGCCCAGTCATCAGATGCTTAACCAACTGAGCCACCCAGGCACCCCGGAAAATTTTAATTGATGTGTACTGTATTTAGGTTCCAGAGCTCCTATGAATTATGACCAACATTTAAATCCAGAATCTACCATATGGGATGCTCAATACTTTTAAAATAATGCATCTACTTTTAGTTCTTCTGTGAAAATTCTTTCCTTAGGATAGGTGGGTAAACTCAATGACAAGGGCTACAATTTTTCCTTTTATGAATTTTCACTGAAGATAGTCAATTTATTCTTATTTAGACTTAACAGAGATATTGTGGTTAGTTGTGGTTTTTGTTTTATTCTTTTCTTAATCTTGAAAGTGATGCATGCATTTCCAGGTGAAGTTATTGAATGAAGCTACATAAAATTAATGGAAAAAATAATCAACAAAATCAATAAAGTTGATGTGGATTTAAAAAAAAAAGCTATGCTAAGAGGATAAAAGAAAGAAATCTTGAATGGCTATTACAAAAGACTGCTAACATGCGTGACATTAAAATAAGATCTCATGCAGAGTTGAAAAGATTCTAAGTATTACCTACTATCCCTAAATCTGTTGCTGACATCTGGGATCATTTTCTTATGTCTTTTTTTGTTCTTGTTAACAAGGTAGAAGCAACAATTGCTGGGAAATGACAGCATAGCAAGAGAAAACTTGGCATGGACTCTCTATGAAAGAGCAAAAATATCAGAACTTCATATAAACTGAAAACAATTTAAAGTCAGAAGAAAGGAATTCAAACCGTTCTCTGTTACATAGGGGAAATGCTATGTGCAGGGAATTTAACAAATCAACAGAGAAAGAACAGGAAAAAAAACATTCTGAGAAAGACTGACACAAATTTACTTGAGTTACCATCCTCAGGGTACAGAAAAGTGAATAGAAATCTCAAATGTAAGAGAGATCAAATTGCATTAAACATGATAGAATCAAAGAAAAGGAAAATTAGTTCACCGATAACAGTTTGGTGAAATTTGATGATCCCAAGCATAATAAAGATTTTTAAAATAAAGTACAACAAATACAGAATTTTAAAGTTAATATGGAATTTTCAATGGCAAGATTTTTCCTATAGAGTTCAGGTAAGAAGTTTTTAATAATGCTGATAAAGTAAACATTTTTATGGGTTGATGGTTGGTAAAGGCAAAAATAAGTATGGCCTCAGATTTCTCCTTAGCTGCTCTCACAGTGCCAAGACAACAGAACAATACCTACCACAGTCTGGGGGAGGACAAGAGCATAAATTCAGCGTAGATTCAGCCAATGCTTAAATAATTACATTACAACCAAACATCCTCAAGTGCGGAAGAACTCAAACATGGAGGAGGGAACTCCCGAACGTTATTTAACCAATTAAGAGAGATACTAAAATGTTAAATTTTCTAAGTATTTATTCCAAAATTTGTACATCAATATATTAGTTACTGCATTACTGTAGTTGCTGCATAACAAATTTTCCCAGGTTTAACGGTTTAAAAATATCGCCTATTTATGATCTTATAGTTTTAATGTGTCCAGAAATTTGGTAGAGCTTATCTGGATCCTCTTTTTTAGTGTTTCTTACAGGCTGAAATCGAGGTATTGGGTAGAGCTGTTGCCATCTCAGTCTCTGACTGGAGATAGATCAATTTTCACACGGTTTTGATAAGAATTTTTGACCCTTATGGACCATTGGACAAACGTTCTCAGTTCCTCACGGATTGGTGGCTGGAGCCCATCTTCAATTTCTTACCACATGGGCTCTCTACCATGGTGGCTTGTTTATTTTATTTTATTTTTTGAGTTTAAATGCATTTTATTTTTTTAAACAACCTACATGACATGTTTTCTTAAAAACAATGCCTCCTCTCCAAATAAATCAAGGTCAAAGTAAATGAAGAGCTCAAGATGACGTCAGTCCCATTTGTCTAAGTCCCGGTGTCGTGTGGATGAGCAGCAGCCAGTCATGACCACAGGTGATACATCCAAAGTTAACAGCCAAATTTGTTAACATTTTTCCATTTCTAAACCATCCTTAAAGACAATCATATATGGGGTCACACCGTCCTCGTGGTAGTCCAGCAGGGCATGGTGGCTTGTTCAATGAGAGTGGCCAAACATACAGGGTATAAAATTGGTTCAGCAAGAGAGTAAGAGTACAGGCATGAGAGAAGCCACAGCTTTTTATGATCTGATCTCAGTAGTTATATCATATCCCTTTTGATATATTCTATTTGTTTGGAAAAAGTAACTAGTCTAACTCACCCATAAAGAGAGGCTATTACTCAAGGCCAAGAATACCCTAAGTTGTGAATCACAGCTTATGTTTTAAGAGATGTTTTAAGAGCAGCCTCCCACAATCAGTTTGTTTCAGATTAACCACTCCATTGAGAACTATTAGAAATACTAGTCAAAATATTAAAACAAAATTCTTTTTGAAGACTTTGGGCAAATTTTAAGGCATCAAAGAATTGTAGGACCAAGATTCTATAGTTGAGTTCAATATTTGGCACCATTCTTAATCCTCAAATTTTTTTTTCTTGAAATGGAGGCTGGGAAAATGAAAAGCTAGCAGAGATTTTAGCAGACTGAGAGAACTAGAGAAAAGACATTTAATTTCAGGTACTGCCTACAAAGAAGGACCTTGGTATGTATCCTAGGTTTTTAGTCTGAACACCACAAAACTATATCCTAAGAGTAAGGGTAGATCACATATAGAGTGGCTCAATGTTATAAAATTATAGGATTTTTAAAGGAATACTAATACACATGAAAGAGAAGTTCTGAAAGAAAAGTAATAGCAAAGTTACCAGATAGAAATTGGAAAATCAGGTAAAAGCATTTTGATTACAGCACCGGTTACATTTCCTCAGTCAAAATATTTAAGTGCCATTTAGAAGACCAAAATTTATCCTAAAAATCATATACTGAAATACAGACCAAGTAAATCACCTAAGAAATATAAATACTAAACATATAACTAGAATGAAATTCTTCATATAAAAATTCTGAATTGTAGTAAAAACTGCAACATATTCTAATAAACTGAGAAACGTATATCATTGTGGTTCATTATGATGGAAATTCACTTACATAGTTTTTCAGAGCAAATTTCTAGTTGAATGATTTTCTTCCAAAAAACCCTAATCATTGTTTGAATTCTGTTTTGTGCATTTATGTAAGTTGTACTTCTATATTCAGACTGTAAATGCTTCAACATCTAGACCTGCATATATTGCATACATAAACAAAGTAGAAATACATGATAAAACATGTAATTATGCTATAGTATCTTTTGCAAAATGCATCTGACACATCCAAAGAAGAAGCCTGAGTATATTTTTCCATGTGCCATTAAACACTTCATGCAATTCAAAACTATGTGCAAATTACAAAATTAAACCTATAATTACTCTACTCAGGGCCATTCAATATTCATTTTGCCAACTACACTGATGAGACAGAGGAGAAATATGTTCTGTTCAAATGAAAACCAGTTTCTTAATTTTGACATCAAAGCTAATTCTCAATGGTGTGTCATAAATATTTCTGAATTACCAGTTTACATTTCTTCCGTAGATAATAAATCATTTATATTAGATTTGCACACATAAGGAACAACCAATTGACAAATATCCATCCATTTTTACAAGAAGTACAATCTTTTCCAATTACCTTCTCCGGTGATTTCTTGGATTCTAAAAACTATGCTTATCTATTTAGCATATCCCTATTGATTCACATTAACTAAGCTCTATACCAACGCTATTCCCATCATCCACTTATTACTTCTTGCTCTCTTTTACATTGTCAAGTCTGCACCATTTAGTTCCGTGATGCTTTTCTCCAAGTCTTCTCCATCTCTTAATTCCTAAAAACTCAGCCAGCAATAGATTGATTTAATTCAAAAACAGATGAACAAGCAAACAGCCAAAAAAATTAGGAATAAATTATAAAATGTCATCTTAAGTGAATAAAAAGTAGTTATTGTTGGAGCTGTCAACCATATATGGCTGATATAACTGATATCAGAGCCAACCGCTAAACTCCACACTGTGAACAACCCATTGTTCCCCACAGAGCAATGTGGTCCAGCTCACCAGCCTTTTGTTGTCAAGTACAGGAGAAAATCCTTGCTTCCCTCAGCCAAAGTCCTGCTGCTTTTCTTGATTTGAAGTCTGAATCATTGGGGGAAAGGGGGAAGGGGTGCATGCATTTTCTCAGGTAAAATCAGAATCCACCACCCCCCTACCCCTGCCACTTCAGAATGAGTCTGATCTGTGTCTCAGACATAATCATTCCCAAACTGCAGGGCATCTTCCACAGCTGGTTTATTCATACCTACGCAACATTTGCCGAAAACCAACAGTTTAATCCCACATTTCCCCCGTGTTCCATTGCAATGTTTCTTCTCATGTCATATGGAGAAAAGCACAGCGTTGCATTCCCTTCTGTCACTGTAAGGATTCCCAACTTACCGTGAGCAAGCTCTTCTACAACAACGCAAATCCTTTCCGAGACATAGAATGCTCAACTAGTCTACATCCTCCTGGGAGGAATTGGCCAAATAAATAAATAAATAAATAAACTTTTTTCCCCTCTAACTTGCAATGGAAGTAGTTTTGACAATATATCTAATTTAAAATAAAACCAAAATGTCCTAATGTTTTCACCTACATTAAATTGTCTTCACCCTTAATATCTAATAGAGATTGTATAAGTTAGGAACGTTCTTCGGCACCCCGCTGGAACAGAACTGTTTGGTATATATTTTTCATTTTTTTCCAGGAAAAAAAGTAATACTGAATAACTCTGATTTAAGAGACACTCAGGAAACCAGAATGTATACACCGTAGAATACGTAGCTTCAAGAAACCCTGAAGAGAAAAGAGCATTTGGGTTTGGTACTGATGGGAAAGAGAAAATAACTATTATATCCATGAGCCTGAGGTCCTAAACAAATCTATCCACACACTCACTGGTTTCTTGACTAAAAGAATCGGAGCACCATAAGAACACTCCAAAATGTGATGAGTCCATTATCTACTAAGCTA
>PJEM01017351.1:0-22321 GCA_004023845.1 Helogale parvula
CCCCCCGACTCCCACCAAGGCGCACAGGGAGGAAGAGAGCCTTGCCCCAGCTCCACTAATAGAGGAAGGAAATCACCCAAAATAAACTTCAAGATTCAGGTTACAGTGCGCACAGCGGCTTTATGTTTGCGCACTTTAAGCGCAAAGGGCTCTCACACTGATGAGGTGTGAAACAGCCTCTGAGTGAGACAAGGAGGTTATTTTTACTCCCATTTCACAGATGACATGACTAAGTTTCTACCTAAGAAGAAACAGCTCTGCTAGTCCACACTAACAGCTGCTATATTCCAGGAACCCCTTCCAGAGTGGATGAAATCTCAGAAGGAAGGTCTAGACTCCCTCCTTTGGGGGAACTGGACAAGCCTATAGTTAACCTATGGGAGCCTCTCGCCACACGACGTCCCTGGGACCCAAGGATCCTAAGGGCAGGATGGGAGGCAGGGCAAAGCTCCGAAGGTCCATCCTCACCCCAGGGTAAGTGAGCCTGCTGCTGAGAGGGATGGGCCCAGGCAGCAGAGAGGACATCTCACGCCCAGGAGGCTGGGATAGGTCCTGGCACTGTGTTAGCCCAGCTCACAGCAGGCGGTACAGAGACACGAAGTTACCACCCACCACCAGTAGATCAGCATCGAGTGGTCAGAGAAGCACGCCTTGAGAAACCTCAGTTTTTGGTCACATTTCTTTGTGTGTAGCATCCTTCTTAAGTCTCTCAGAAATGCTGATGCTCTTTGAACTGCTTCTGATGCAGATTCTTAGGTGAGTTTATGAGATACTCTCAACTATCCTCCAGTCTTTCTGTTCTTCCATCCATCCATCTACCACCCAACTACTCATCCATCCACCCATCCACCCACCCATCCATCCATCTATATATCCATCCATTGATTCATCCATCCACCCATCCACCCACCCATCCATACATCTACCTGTCCGTCCATCCATCCATCCACCCATCCAACCTTCTGACCAACAGATCCTTCTCAGACACCTATTCCACGTCAGCCCAGGTTCTAGGTGCTAGAGTAATCAGAGGTCCAAGCATGCATATGAGGCAAGAACTTCAAGAGCGCTGGAGACTCAGAAAGGGAACCATGAGAGAGCGTGAGAGACTCAGAGGTGGGTGAGCCACCATGGTTGTACCCCCCTGATGGCCCCCATGGTGCTTGGACCACTCTGAGAGAAGGCTCACAGCACAATTGGGCCTCTTGAGCATTAATCATCTCCTCAAGGGGTCAAGTCACCTCTCCTCGCAGAGAGGAAAATGCAATTCATAATCATTGCATGGTAAGAGAGAAAAGGCAGTGTAGGAAAGGCGCGTAGGAAAAACAAGAATAGGAAGACAGTGACAATGACAGTCACAATGAGACCACAGAAAATTCTGCATCAAAGGCCCTTTAGAGACCCAGGCAAGGCCTATTAGGAGCACAGAAGGCACCAGGCTTGGAGCTGTCTTGTTCCTTGCTCCACCCCATTCTGAATTCTCTTTGAAACATTGTTTGTAATTGGCTGTTCAAAACAACCCTGTATTTACAAAGCCATCACCCATGGCGTCCAGGCTCAGAGCAGTGTCTCAGACAAAGAAACACAATCCACCAACTGAAATGTAGAATTGAACTTTGAATAATATCAGGGTTACAGGGGTGCTAACTCTCGACACAGTCAAAAATCCCAGTGTAACTTCTGACTCCCCCAAAACGGAACTACTCATGGTCTACTGTTGACTGGAAGCCTTAACAATGACATAACCATAACATAACACATATTTTGCATGCTATTTGCATTATACTATATTCTTGCCAACGAAGTATGCTAGAGAAAAGAAAGTGTTATTTTTTAAAAAATCATGAGGAAGAGGAAATACATTTACAGCACTGCACTGTGTTTACCGAAAAGAAATCTGAGTCTGTGCAGTGTAATTGTTTGAATTGTTCAAGGGTCAGCTGTCATTTCAGACTAAGCCAGCTTCGGTCTTGACATTCCTCCCACAATCAGAAGAAGATACATGGACTACAGCACTGCTTCTGAAACCTGTCCCTTCTCTCCTGCTTCTTCCCTGACATACTTTTCAACATTCCTCAGTGCTGTCCCCCAGGCCTCTCCCTCTTGACTCTGACTTTCTCTCTCTTTCCCTTTCTTTCTGATCCTGCTGTATAAAACTCCAAAGGACTGGCTGGCCGGAGAGAGAAGGTGCTGGATGATCCTGGGCCCCTTGAGCCCATCATCTGACAAGTAGGGATAAGACCATGACCTTATGGGTTTGTGGCAGGAACTAAATGCAATAATATAAACAAAATATTTAATGATGGAATTGGTACACGGTGGGCCTTTTCATATATGAAAAGCTAAACGTAGGAAGAAAATCATTACAGTTTCTATTATTTCAAAAGTGTTTGTGGGGTGCCTGGGTGGCTCAGCCAGTTGCGTGTCTGACTCTTGACCTTGGCTCAGGTCATGATCTCACGGTTTGGGACCTCTGCTGTCAGCACAGAGCCTGTCTTCAGATCCTCTGTCTCCCTCTCTCTCTGCCCCTTCCCTGCTCATGCTCGCTCTCTCTCTCTCCAAAATAAACATTAACAAAAATTTAAATTTAAAAAAGTGTTCATTATTTCACATAAAACCATTCTTTATTTGGGGCACCTGAGTGGCTCAGTCAGTTAAGCATCTGACTCTCGATTTCAGCTCAGGTCACGATCTCACAGTGTGTGAGATTGAGCCCTGCGTCAGGCTCTGCACGGACAGCGCAAAGCCTACCTGGGATTCTCTCTCTCTCCCTCCCCTGCTCTCTCTGTCTCAAAATAAATAAATAAACTTAAAAAAATGATTCTATGTATTATAAAAGGTAATTTAGAAATTTAGGAGAATGTTCTCCTAGTTTATGGCAAGGAGAACTGGAGAGTAAAATCACGCTTATGCAAGGCTTTCCCCCAAATAATTCCTGTATTAATATTCAAATGAAAATGGGCTCCCCAAATTCTGCATTTTTATCATGTGTGTCTGTGCTAGCATTTATGGTATATTCTGAGTTAACAAACATCAAACGCTAAAAAATTACATATGCATAAAAATGGGAAAGGGATGTGCATCTTTTGTAAATCTCGGCGGAGCAGACTCAAACCTCCAGCCTACCAGATACTCCCAGCTCACACCACATGGTAATTTTGGAATAAGGAGCTTTCTGCTAATGAGTACAAAACAATAAGAGGGCTGTTTGGGCATGTGCTAAAAAAAATCTTTAAATCAGGCTGTCCTTATCATTGGGTGCCTACTAATGAATATCATTCTCAATAAAGAACCTTCTGGCTCGCTCGCGCTCTTTCTGTTTGTTAACATCCATTTGAGCCATTGTATGTCACACAAAGTTAATGCAAATCCAAAACAAAATAAAGTGGAAAGAATATCAAAAGAACAAACTTTTAAACTCTGCACTTTTTATTATTAGATGCTATTCCTAACTTGTTAAAATTGATCAAATAGAAGGCTGTGAAAAGAGAAAAAATTAAGCCAACTAGAAAAAGTGTGACTTGGATTTAATATTTTATAATTGCCAAGGGACATACTGAGATCAATGAATTTTTGCCTGAGATGAACGTCAGAAAGAGATGTACTTCAGTCTTTTAGGGAACATTGGTCTATTTAATTCTTGTGTCTGATGCATGTGAAATAGGGCCTGCCTCGGTCTTCTTTCTTTGCCGGGGGCCTCGCCGGCAGCGGACATTACCACTTTTAATAGGCCGCTGTCTGAGGAGTGGCAAGGGATCCGATAACCCATCGACTCTAATGGATCTGCTGTGTATTCACTCATACCTTCTTTCCAGCTAATTTTAGTTTTGCATGCTGAGTTGTTTCACTTTGAATTAAATGAAAAGAAACAAAGGAAAATGCCAGTGCAGCTAATAAACCACGGGTATGTTCAGGGCCCCCCTCGACAGGTATGCCATCTGAGAACAGATTCGCTGTGGCATTTTCTCCACTTGTTGACGAAATGAACATTTTATTCATGCTCGAATTTAGAGGAAAAATTAGATTATTCAAATCACTTTACGTATAATGTGCTGTTGTTTGGGATAGATCTAAATGCCCGGCCTCAGGCCCCAGATGTCCTCTGATTTCAGACACTGGCCAGTGACTTTTCCTACCTGGGGGTCACTCCAGAGCTGTCTGCAGGGTCATACAAACAGGATAGATGCCCAAACGCTTTGCTTTGGCTAATGGAAAACCAGAGAGACACAGGGGACCAGGGCCAGTGTCCTCCCACAGAAATAACAGAAGTCACTAGTTTAAAAAGAAAATCCTCCCTCCCAAACTCTCTCCTTATGCCTAGAGAGCTTGAAGAAGATTCTAGAAACTTTTGGATGATAGCAGCCAAGGAATATGAGAGGGACAAGGGTGTCCAATATAGGAGAGAAGGAAAAATAGGGCCAGCTTCCCCATATTTTCTGAACAAGAGCCATTTTCCACTGTGGGATTTTGCCACAAAGGTCCAGCAGAAAGGGTGGGCTGTGCCCAACTGTGCCCCATGGGGATGCCCACTGATTCTTCGCGGCCCCAGCAGACTCCAGGGGTTGCCACCTCCCCACCTCCCTGAAGTCGGCCCAGGTTTGAGGCTGGCGGCCTGAGCTCCAGAAAAGGCAGCCTCTGTGTGTGGGGCCAGACAGTATTCCCCAGAGACCAGAAGATTCACCCCTACACAGTTCGTGCCTTCAAGCTAACGGCCCCCAAGGAAGGCGCCATGCTGTGTGGCCGAGTTGTCTCTCTTGGCAGAGAATTACTAATATCGTTGCCCAATCAGAAGTTAAGATAATTTACAAAATAATCTGGAAAATTTTGAAAGAATTTAGACTAGCCGGGAGGAATAGAACGTGATCTGTCATGGAATCTAATAAAACTAGGGCCCTCCAAGTGCTACCCAGAATGTCAACAGCTATCTGAATGAAATCCCTTTCAGACGAAACAATAGCCTAATGCCTACTTTTGTCCTCACGCAATTAAAACAGGGTGATTTTTTAGCCTGCTTCTCTCAGCTATCATCTGTCACTATATGAAGAAAGGCCCTTAGCGTCCCAGCTGTATCCAGTTTCACATAATGGCTTTTCTTCTACCAATTCTCAGTACAGCCGGAAGTCAGGCAGCTCACAGACTCCGCAGCCCTGCCTTTCTTGGGCTCACAGTCCTTATTGGTGATTTCTTCCCCTCCCAAGCCCCAAATTGTCCAAACAGTCCTTCCTTCATTCAGCAGGATTCCATCAGCAAATATACAGTGACTTCTACCATATGCAAAGTGTTGGACAGATGCATGGAGCTGAGGAAGACATGCTTCTGTTTGTAAAGAACTGAAGAAACGCAGTGCGAAGGGTCCCCAGCTTACCTCCCGCACAGTGCCCGTCAGTCCCGCTGTCCAACCCAGGGCCCACTGGGCTTTCTTATCAATACGCAGCACAAAAAAACAATGCACAGGCCCACAATACGTGCCTGCAAGGGTCACCACAAGCACATCCTCACCGCGCCAGGACCGCGCAGCCACCGAATAATCACATTTCCCCTCCATTCGTGTGTGCGGACCCGGATCTTCCCTCTCAGACCCAGTGTGCAAAGCAGACGGGGAACAACGGACTCAAGTTGGAAGTGATTTACTTCATTAGCTGGGATTACAAGTTTAACTTACAAACCAGAGGTCAAAATTTCTCATTAACAAGGGGGCCGTGAATCGCTGCAGGCTTTGGTTCAAGAGGAGACCACTCTTATTACTAACTACACATTTCAATCTGTCTTTGATGTTCTCCTTCTTCCCTCCTCCCTTTTATTTTTTGGCAGAGGAGCCGATTTTAATTGTGGCACTACAACAAGGCTCCCTCCATCCCGGGGAGCAGCCTCCTGTCTGCTGCCGCCGAGCAAGGCTGCAAGATTGGGTGCAGCCCATCGCTCAGGGCACATTTTAATGGCTCCTCTTTCCTACAAGGCTTGGATTGTTTTCCACGTGATTCTGGTTAATTTCACTGCAGGGAAAGGGCATTGGTTTTCCTTGTGAGCTTCTGATCCGTCTGCCTCAGAGAGGTGAAATATATTAAAACCGAGAAGGAGGCGTCATTCTAACTGTCCCGACGCAAGGACCAGATCCAGCACATTCTCCGGCGCCCAGAACAGAGGAAGGAGTTCGACAGAGACCTCTGTGCTATAAAAAGTGCTCTCTTGAAAAACATCAGCTCTTGTTGTTTACAAAACACTCAGACTGTTTTTCACATGCCTCTTCGCTTCAAACCCGCTGCCAAGGGTTAAAAGAAGCAAGAGATGAAATCTTTGTGGAGGACGCTATACTTGGAATCTCAAAATCCAACACCACAGAGCCCTCCAAATAAGCACGCGGAGAAAATAGAGCAGCGGCTCACGGTGTGTGGCACAAGTGCTAGATCGCCGACCCGTGCACTTCTGTTTCTAAAGACCACAACCCACACAGCCACAGTGGCACAATGACCATTTTAACCGAGACAGGGCTTCGGACGGAGTCACTGATGGAAGTGATTACAGTATCTAATTATTTAGTAGCATGGCAGTTATAGAGAATAACTATATTGTTATTCCAGTCCAGTCTGGTAAGCAGGTCACATTCAAATCACATAAGCTCTAAACACTCCTCAGTTACTACTAACGTTCGGGAACATTGTTGTTAATGTTTGTTCTCCCTGAGATGTGTTTTCTTAGTCACCACGTGAAGAGCCAGTCCATGGGCACCACAGAGACCACAGATGCGTGCCCAGTGCCCAGTGGCCATGCTGCCCCCTGGTTCAGAGGGCACAGTTGGCTGCCGGAATCCGGGCTGGGCCACACGGCTACACCCAACCTCGGCCATGCTCCAGGCCAGGCAGTTTGCTGTAGGGAAGAAAACTCACCGTGCAAAATGAGCACGACAAGGAGGACTGGGTGTGGGTCCTGCAGAAGACCACCCAGCTCCCCCTCTGTGTCCCTCGGAGGCTTCTCGTCCTTGGAGGGATGACTATTTTCTTTGCCTTTTCTGCTTCCTGTTCGGTTTTTGTCCCTTTACGTCTCCAGTCCCCTTTAACAAAAATGCTGGTTAGAACTCAAGGAATCTGTTTGACGTGGAGGTGAAGAGCAGTTCTCAGCTGGGGATGGTCAGAGGCTCAGACCTAGGAAGCGTCGGTGGCTCCGGGTCACAGGGGCCTGAGGCCGCCTGGCCATCTGGGCTAGCGGCCACTTTCTGCCGCCCGGCCGGACCAGGCAGCCACCTTGACCGGGTTGCTGGGGCGTCTCCCCCACTCTGGGGTGGGGGGGGGTTCCCCTGGCGGCTTTTCAGCTTCAACAGGGGGCTATCTTAAACAACAAGACATCTTAGAAAGGTCATTATCGCTGGTCTGATTTCACATAGGCACCACAGTGAAGGGCTGTCTTTGTGTGGGATTAATTTTAAAACCTCAGGATTTGATGTCAGTGGGAAAGAACCAGCGTGGGACTCATACTGCTGCCTTCTCCAGCTTCTGGCCAGTGCCGGGGGCTCGTTTCTTAGGAGATGAAAACTCTGACAAGCCCTTCAGTCAAGCTGAAAGCAGACAACGGTTCAGCAACACCCACAGGCCTCCCGGGCATCCTGTGACCCCTCCGAAAAGTCACATTCGCTTTGCTCTTGAGAAAGGAAAAATAATGCTGGAGGCCCTTTAGTTTAAACCATGTGAAATAAGGAAATGTGAAGATGTGAAAATGAACTGGAAAAAAAAAGTTAGAATTCATTTCTGTCCTTTGCAATGACTCAGAAGCCAAACTCGTTCATTTTGAAAGAGTGTAAAAATCTGATCCATTCACCAGTAGGCAGAGACTACAAAATGCTTAAGGTAAAATATGTAAATATGTAAAATTATCTGTTGAAAACCATCTCCTTTTGTGCTTGAAAGAATTTTTTTAAAGCATCTTTATTTCTCTGCTGCATTAATATACTGTTGGACAGAAAAGTTACTTTCTGGCAAAACAACAAAACCAAGGTGTTGAAAATAGAGCGAGTCTACAGTGAAGTCTAAGAGATAAAGGGAAGGACAAAAAGGATTCTACCTTGTCATTGACTTATATGGCATTTTTAGTAATAATTTAAAGAATATCATTAATATAACAAATTATAGAATCCATTTGTCAAAAAAGCAGTGTCTGCCTGAAAGCTTAAAACCCAAACTCCACCTCCCAGCTTACAGAACCTTTTCTTTTGGAAGTGGGGTCCTTCTCCCCAGATTCCTCCGCCTCCCCCCAGCCCAGCGCCTGCGTGTCCCTGTTGACAGTACCGGAGGTCCCTCCGCGGTGCCTTTAGACACACACTACAGATAATTGGCCACAAACAGCTTACCTTATTTCTAAGTATTCTCAACTTAGTTTTTTGAAAAATATGCAGAAGAGAAGCAGAAGAAATGCATACAGTGTATGGTCATCATTCATTTCATTTGGGTTCAAATGTATTTTATTGCCACGGAAACGGTTTTCGTCTAACTTGCAGAAATAGATTCAAGGGGTGTTTTTCTCCCCATAATTCCATTCCTTTGGGGAAGGGTTTAACCAACGAATGGAGTGTCCATCAAATGAACATCTAGATTGCTGTGTTTCCTGTCTCTTCTTGTGGGGAAACGCGATTGCTGGCTGGACAGACAGCCCCCTCCGCCAGGGATGGAGGGATGTGCCTCAGATTGAGAATTGTGTGTGTCTAAGAGCAAAGCAACTGCACGCTCCAGCTGGGTGGATGGGATGCTCAGATCCTACAAGGCAGACATGATATACACTTGAACCTGTCCTTATTTATTGCAACAGAACTGCTGGGGTGGTGGGCGGGAAGGCACTTAAAACTGAAAACCTGCTCTTGGTTTTGCAAACCCTTGGGTATTTTCTGAAAGATCAGACAGAAACTAGAAGGCTTTCTTAGAACAGTTTTGCAAATCTGCTTTTTCTACTGTAGACTCTCATGTTCCTTTCCCTTGTTCCCATGTTTTGTTTTGTATAAATCTCTCATTTCCTCAACGAGGTCACCAAAAAGCAAAAAATCAAAAAAAATTAATCCTACATACACATTCCATAGATACTTGTCCGGAAAGGGTGCATAGCTTCTACCCACGCTGATGGAGGCCAAACTCACAGAGCCTGGCTGCCGGCTTCCCTTCTGCTGGACCGGGGCAGACCTGGAGCTGGCCCCAGAGAGCCCAGGAAGGAGGATGTTCGGAGCCCGAGAGTTGCTGACGGGTAAGACAGGGCTAGGAGTCAGGTGTAAAGTGCTACATTTTGTTCATCATAGAATTTTGTCATTAATTCTTATTTTTTAAATATGCATTAAAATATTTATCTCAATTACTGAGTATTTAGCGTTTTCTTAAATTTTTTCCAGTGGCAAGTGCCTCGCCCACCTCTCTCTGACCCTGGTCTTAAGCTAGCTGACCGGAACCCTGGCTGGACCAGCCAGCTTGGTGGAGGAGCTGCCGTTTCTCCCTCCCTAGCGGCCTGGAAGCGTTTTCCCTTCTCAATACAGGCAGGCTGCACTCTCTCTTCTCAGGCCTTATCCCTTCATAAAGATTTCTGAAACAATGAAACTTCAACGTTAAGAAATCCAGGGTGGGAAGGGCGCGTCGGTGGTTCAACCAGTCGAATGTTCAACTTCGGCTAGAGTCATGACCTCAAGGCCAGTAAGGTGGAGCCCCGCATGGGGCTCTGTGCTGACAGCTCGAAGCTTGGAGCCTGCTTTGTGTCTCCCTCTCTCTCTGCCCCTCCCCCACTCATTCTTTCTTTCTCTCTCTCTTTCTCTCCTCTCTCTCTCTCCCTCCCTCTCTCTCTCAAAAGTAAATAAGTATTTAAAAAAAAACAGAATGGGAAAGAGTTACTGAATTAAAATAGAATTTTCTTGTACATGACACTAGTATATTATTCTAAGTACTATCAGAACCACATACATAGTATGTAAAGGTTTGTGTTCCGATAAAGGTCTTAAAAAGACAGGAGGAGATAAGTTATTAGCACCATTATTAATCAACCACCTCCATCGCTTACTTGGTGCCATTTGTGGAGCTGAGGGCTCTACACATTTATTTTGCTTAGTTCCCAGCAGCGCTGATCTGAAGGTGCACACAGGTATGCACCATGGTCACGGGGCACAGCTAGGATGTGAAGTCAGACTGGACTGCGAGGCCTGCCTGCCAAGGAGCCTTGGAGAGAAGTTTAATTTTACTCTCTCTTGCACATCTCACTGGCCTCACTCTGAGCCAGGGCCGAAGGTTGGCCAGGTGTCTGCCATCGACTGCCATCCACTATCACGGCCGCCGCCACCACCCCGTAAGCCTGGGGCTCCACAGCCGAGGGGCCCTGAGCGTCGCCCAACAGAGGCCCTTTCCCCATCCCCTTCTGCCCCGCCGGGCAGCCCAGGACTGGAGTCCAATTCCACAGGATGCTGCTTCAGGAGCACTAATTTTTTAAATTCTGGAACCTTATGCAATAATAATCAAGACTAAACAGTAAGATCAACAGATCTCCAGCTTGAAAGGAGGCTAGGAGGGATGTGGGGAGGAACGCTGGCTGTTGAAACCAGAAACTTAAGCATCAAGAAATGCATTTCTGTCTAGCTTCCAGCCTGCCAAAAATTCAGTCAGGTTAAGATCAAAACAGTCACCACCCTGGGCTCTTTACCTTCCCTCCTCCCTGGGAGCCCCGTCTATGTGGCCAGGCTCCCCATCCTTCCCCCCTAGGTTAGCCCCATGGGGTACCGTGCTCCAAGCACCTTTACATTCCTTCCTGGCCAGTCGCTCAGCTTTTCACCTTGTGTTCTGCCAAGAGCCCCCACCTGCACTGTTGGACCTCCCTCAACCAAGCCCTTTTTAAAAATTAACTTCCATGCTACATGGCGTACAATAACCCATGTGCCTCCAAAAAACCTACCGCATTACGCAGAAGACTTAAGGTCTCCTGGAGTCTCAAAATCCATGACTACTTCTCAACCTTCTCAAAGGTAAACTCTCAGTCTATATATAGTCGACCCTTGAACGCCACGGGTTTGAACTGTGCGGGCCCACTTATACATGGATTCTTTTCTTGAATAATGCAGTACGGTGCTGTAAGTGTTATTTTCTCTTCCTTATGATTTTCTTCTATTTATTTATTTTGAGAGAGAGAGAGAGAGAGTGAGAGCAAGCGAGCATGAGCAGGGAGGGGGAGAGAGAGAGGGAGAGAGAGAATCCCAAGCAGGCTCCACACTGTCAGCATGGGGCTCGAACTCATGAACCACGAGATCACAGCCTGAGCTGAAACCAAGAGTCAGCCATGCAGGTGCCCTTCTTTCCTATGATTTTCTTAACATTTTCTTTTTCTTTTCTTTCGGTTTTTAATATTAATTTTGAGAGAGACAGGGCACGCGCACAAGTGGGGGAGGGGCAGAGAGAGAGGGAGACACAGAATCCGAAGCAGGCTCCAGGTTCTGAGCTGTCGGCACAGAGCCCCATGCGGGGCTTGAACCCACAGGCCATGAGATCATGACCTGAGCCCAAGTCGGATGCTTAACTGACTGAGCCACCAGGTGCCCGTCTTAACGTTTTCTTTTCTCTAGCTTACTTTATCGTGTACAATACTGTACATAATTCAGATCACTGTCAAAACATGTGTTAAGTGACTGTTTATGTCATCGGTAAGGTTACCAGTGAACAGTAGGCTATTGGTAGGAAAGGTTTGGGGGAGTCAGAAGTTATACATGGATAGTCTACTGCGGAGGGATGAGAGTGTCCCTAACCTCTGTGTTGTTCAAGGGTCAACTGTATGTTCTTCCTGAAATTTTCAATGCTTTTACAGCATGTGTGGGACTCCATTAAAACTATGTAGTATTAGTTGTTATCGATCAACTTTACATATATTGTTGTGCAGAATGTTGGGAGTTGGGGGTTTTATTTTGTTTTGTTTTTTACTCAAAGGTACATCTGCAAAATCTATTTGTATACATATATATCCATCTCAAAATTTGCTGTATAAAACTCCATGCTATGAAGAGGACTCAGTCTCCTTAGGCGTTCCAACATTGATGGGGATGCAGGCTTCTGCTGCCCAGGCTCCTGCAGTGACCCTCTATCCACATATATTTCTTGAGGGAGGTAAGGCAGAAGGGAACCCGCTGGGCTGCAGGGCGGCCGCATGTCTGAGGGACATCAGTATGCCCTCCAGGGAAGGCGCACGAATCCATGGTCCGGCAGCTCTGAAAGCAGTATCCGAAACAGGCTCGCTGTTGCCTGATACCATTAGATGTAAATTTCTGCTCATTGATGGAGTGACAGATGCATTCAATCTGCATTTACCTTAAGATTTGGCAGGACTGAGTGTCTTTTTGTTACTTTTTGTAACACATTTATAACATATTTTCTATGTCTCCTCTGTGAATTGCCTGTTCATATTCTTCGCCCATTAAAAAAAAAATGAGTACTTTGTCTTTTCACACCATTCATGCCTGCTTCCCCGCTCAAGCACAGTCGGTACGTAGGGCATGTGGGAGCTCGTCACCCACACACTTCGCGTGGGGGCCCAGCAGCTTCGGACCATCCTGTGACCCTGACTATATTTCTTTGAACAGGATCAAATAGCACTTCCTCTGGGAAGCCTTCTCATATTTGCATGGCATTTGGGGATCGCTGATCCTCAAGCCAGAGGTGATATGAATTGGCACTGACAAGGCGCCCCTCAAAGGCAAGGGGACTCCAGCGCGTGCCACACTTCAGGCCCACAGCCCTGTTCCAGCAGGATTCTCACAGCCAGTTGGGGCTTCTACCTGGATCTGTGCAGCTACTTGTGGGCCAGCCCCAGCCTTGACCTCCGCCCAGTGTCCGGGGTCCCACAGAGCTCCACCTGCAGGGGCCTTCCCTGGCTGAATGCCTGCTGTGTGCAAGCCCTAAGCAAGGCGGCCCACAATTGCCACTTTGTTTAATCCCCCTACATTGATAAATGCCAACACCGAGTTCCACAAGTTGTTCCAAACTTCCCAGGGGGGCTCTGGGAAGACTGGGATCTGAACTCGGATCATCATGCTTTGCTGGTGGCCCCATCTGCACTCCTGGGTGGGCTGCTCCTGGTAGCTGACGCGCAAGTCAGTGTGATCAGCGCCCAGGTGCGGCGTCCTGCACCCTCACCCAGCACCCACAGCGCGTCTGTGGCGCAAGCGCCCCTGTTCCGTCACCTGAGCCACTGTGGGCAGAGGGCCGGGGTGTCTGACTCGCCTTCTCCCTCCCCAGGGCCCCACCACCTCAGAGGATGCTGAGTAACAGGTACACAAGAGAGAGACATTCCTGACCTCAAGAAGGCCTTCAGCGGAGGGCCAGAGTCAGCCAGAGACCTAGCACCCCGGGTGCCCCGGCCACGAGAGCCCAAGACAGACAGGGGATGGGCATGGTTCCTGAAGGCCAACAGACCAAATTCTGGTCAAATTCTAATAAATCTTCCACTCAATATTAACATGAAATACTAAAAAGTACTAATGGTGACCTGATTCCCTCCTTTGAATTCAGCCCTCTCGGATAGGCTCTCTCTCGAGGTGACAAGCCGGTGGTACCTGAATTCATTACTGCCTGATTAATTATGCTGCCTTTGTACACGGGAAACGGGGACTTCAATCAGCCGCAGCCACCGTCCCCAGGCCACTGCCTCATCAGGCCGGCCACTGTCGAAGAGCCTGGCCCCACGCCTGACGCAGGGGCGGCCAGGAAGCTGGGAGTGGTGGTTGGCTCGATGTGGCTGCCAGCAGTCAGAGGGCCTGGGATTTAAGCCCCTTTCTGGGAGGGAAACAAAAGGGCATTTGAACAATCAAGGGCTGAGTCAGGTCCAGGGGCTACTGACTGGAGATTTCTGCCCTCAGGAGGGGCCTGACCAGAGAGCCTCCTCCAGATGCTCTGAAACTCAGTGCCATCCCTTCAGGAGGGGGCACAGGGCCTCAGAAAGTGCTGTTTAGAGCAAATGTACCCCTTGGGATACAGGGCTACTTTGGTAAAGGCGAAGGTTAGCCTGCCAGCTACCCAGACTTGAGGGTGGGCATGGCTCTGGTGGGCATCAAAGCAGAGTCTCGACATCTGGGGTGGGGGTTGGGCAGCTCCAGGCACCCAGGCAGGGTGAGACCCACCACCTCCCTACGTCGCTGGACCGTTTACCGGCCAGGGCGCTCTGGCTGTGGCCCTCTGTCCTGTGCGTTCTGCACTTGGCGAGGTCTGCAAAGGCCTTCGCAGTGAGGAGAACAGGTGAGGCGGATGCCAGCCTGAGTGCCCTGTAAGCCTCATCTTCAGCCCTGTCATGGGTGTGCTGTGTGACCATGGCCAAGTCACCTAACCTCTCTGAGCCTTTGTTTCAGAGAGAAGCGCTGTGTGCCCCACAGGGTGACTGTGAAAGTTACATAAGAGAGCATGCGTGAAACCGTTGTTTTTGCCCCAGAGTACCTCCTTGATCCAGCTGTTTCGGTGCCACTTTGTCAAAGCCTACTGGTCAAAACAAGAAGCACTGATTTTCCTTGCTACGCTGAGTGTGAGCCCAGCATCCTGCTGGGACGCTCCAGGAACCAGGAGAACATGCAATACAGGACAGGTTTCTAAAACCTGGTTTCTAGGCCAC
This sequence comes from Helogale parvula, assembly GCA_004023845.1. Lineage (NCBI taxonomy): Eukaryota > Metazoa > Chordata > Mammalia > Carnivora > Herpestidae > Helogale > Helogale parvula. The sequence continues at coordinate 14,590 of PJEM01017351.1, forward strand.
AGCAGAGCAATCCACACCCTGACAGCTCCGTTCCCGTGTCCCGCCCGGCTGCCCACCCTGGCCTCCCCGCGAGCCACCTGGTCGTTGTGGTCACAGGGACCCTCCTGCAGGGCGGGAAGGGAGGACACGGGCCCCAGGAAAGCCCTGGACAGTTGCTGGCGTTTGGGGAGGGGTGGGCGTGTGCAGAGTGCAGCCAGGAAGGCTGCCAAGAGTCGGCGGTGGCTCAGGAGCACCAGGAAACGGGGCGGGAGCATCACCAAGCAGACACCAGACCTGCTGTTCAGTCAAGGGAGAAGGGTAGGCCCAGCCTGGTCAGAAGCAGTCCCAAGCTGAGCCCCAGGAGTCCCCACCTGGTCAGAAGTGCTGAAGCGTGGGCACCCCTACCCGAACCACGGTGCGGGCCCAGCACCCAAGGCAGGGCAGGGCTGGGCCATCGGGGGCCCTCAAGCACACAGGAGGGGGTCCCACCAGAGACCCAGGTAGAAAGATCTAGTAGCTGGGGTCTGCTGAGGGCAGAAGGGAAGGGGGCTGGGTCAAGGAGACTGAACTAAGTTCATCTGAGAGAAAAATGGGGCAGCAGCCGCCTGGAGCATCTCCGTTTTCAGCTGCGGAGCCACAAGCTTCAAACTCTGGAGGTTTGAGAAGTTGGAAAGCTATAAAAGACACAAAGGCCACCTTAACAGTGACTTGACCTTCAGGCAGGGGCAGCAGCCACTTCCCTAAGTTTCTGGGTGTCTGAATACAGGCTCTACACCACCTGGGACAAAAGCCTCCCACCCCTCAACTCACTTGGAGAAAGTGTGCAGCTGCCCGAGGCCTCTCCTGATTCTGGCAGAGAACTTGCCAAAGGATCTCTGAAAAGCCAGGGGGAAAAGATAGCCCGCAGGCAGTAGCCCAGAAGCTACCCCTTTGGAATCACAATCTGCCCATTACAATGGGAAGAGACTAAGAGAATTGCCCAAAGGCAAAAAATCAATAGCTCTGGACCGAATTGTGTCCTACACAATTCCTGTGTTGAAGCCTAGCCCCCAGCGGGCTAGTATTTGGAGGTGGGGCCTTTGGGAAGTAATTAAGGTTAGATGAGGTCACGAGGGTGGGGTTTTCATGGTTGGGATTAGTGGCTTTATGAGACTTCAGCTCAATCTTGCACGCACTTTCTCTCTCTCTCTCTCTCAATCTCTCTCTCACTCTCTCTCTCCCAGGTGGTGACACCAAGAGAAGCCGGACATCTGCAACCCAGAAGGAGAGCTCTCACCAGAATCCAACTATTCCAGAACCCTGATCTTAGACATCCAGCCTCCAGAACTTTGAGAAAATAAATGTCCATTGCTGAAGCCATGCAGTCTATGGCATCTTGTTACGGCAGCCTGAGCTAAGACGCCCTTAGAAGGGGTTTCTCATCTCTTTTCTGCTGTGTGTGTGGCTCTGAAGCCACAACGAAAGCCCAGAGGACAAGGTGAGCACCTTGCACAGAGTTCTTAGTGACTAGGGAACCTTCTGGAAACTGTCAAGAAAATGCTAGGACCCTGATGACAAGAGGATCACTCACAAGAACCAAGGAGTTCACCGGTCTCCCTATGCTCTATCTCGTCACTTGTCAGCAGATGCCAGGCTCGCATGAAGTCCCAAAGACAGGGAGGCTGTGGGGTAAGCAAGGTGTGGAGGAGGCCCTAGGCTCCCACCCATCCGGGACATCTGGGCACTTCAGCCCATCAGTATAGCAGATGCAGAGTCTGAAGTATGTCCCCTGGGCTCCTAATGCTACTTCACAAATGGTACCCCTGAGCCCAGGGGCTCCTCAGTGTGGAGAAATATCTCCAGGACACGTACTTGTTGGCTGCCTGGTGTGCTGGGAAGAACACTGGACCAAGAGTTTTCAAAAGCCTTGATGGGGTTTTTTTTTCATGTTTATTTTTGAGAGGGTATAAGCAGAAGAGGGGCCAGGGGAGGGAGACAGAGAATCCAAAGCAGGCTCTGCACTGACAGGCCTGATGTGGGGCTTGAACTCACAAACCGTGAGATTATAACCTGAGCTGAAGTCAGGCGTTCAACCTACTGAACTACCCAGGTGCCCCAAAAGATTTGATGTCTAAAGACCAGCTCCTCAGTTTGTAAACTGGGACTCAGAGCAAGTTACTTAGCCTTTCTGTGCCTTAATTTCCTCTCTGTAAAGTGTACCCGCACCTCCAACATCAGGTTATTACTGGATCAGTGAGATAAAAATAATGGGGGCTCTGTAGAGGCTGGTTTCCTTTCCCCCTTTTCCTACCTTGGCCTCTGTATCTGCCCATTTGTTTTTAAAAATTAATTAGTTAGGGGCGCCTGGGTGGCTCAGTCAGTTAAGCATCTGACTTAGGCTCAGGTCATCATCTCACAGCTTGTGGGTTCCAGCCTCGAGTCAGGCTCTGTGCTGACAGCTCAGAGCCTGGAGCCTGCTTTGGATTCTCTCCCCCTCTCTCTGCTTGTTCTCCGTCACTCTCTGTCTCTCAAAAATAAATAAATATTTTTTAAAAACCAAAGAATTAAAATTAATTAGTTAATGTATGTATGTATGTATGTATGTATTATTCATTTATTTGTTTTAAATAGGCTCCACACTCAGCATGGAGCCCAACTCAGGGCTCGAATTCATGACCTTGAGATCAAGACCTGAGCTGAGATCAAGAGTGAGAAACTTAACCAACTGAGCCCCCCAGCTGCCCCCATCTGCTCTTAATTTTACCAGTATGTGACAAAATTCACTGACCAGAGAGAAAAATCTTTCCATTTTTTTAAATTTAAGATATCATAGTATTTTAGAAAGAACATGGGTCTTAGAAAGAAAACGTTGACTAGGCTGGCACATAGTAGGTATTCAATAAATACCCGAAGAAGGGGGAAAGGAGGGAACAAAGGAACTCTCCAAGTAGAGTGGGTCACTCTCTTGTCAGGCTTTACGACAGCACACACTCGATGTGGGGACCTCCCTGCACATGTTGAGACCTCTTGGGGGTTGTGGGCTCTGCTAGGACAGGCACTGGCCAACACTGAGCCTGAGCTCTGGCAAAGCTCAGGAAATGTGGGGGGAACGGAAAGGAAGCTGTCTAGTTCCTAGAGTATCCTCCCTACACACAGATTGCCAGGCCTAACAGCATGGTTTTCCAGGCTCTAGGCACCTTACCAGGTGAGTGTGGATGGTACAGTGCGTAAGACGGAGTAGGGCCCCACTTTAGAAAATGATTGGCCTCAGGGCACCTGGGTGGTTCAGTCAGCTGCCTGTCCAACTTTGGTTCAGGTCATGATCTCACAGTTCCTGGGTTCGAGCCCTGTGTCAGGCTCTGTGCTGACCACTAGTTCAGAGCCTGGAGCCTGCTTCGGATTCTGTGTTTCTTTCTCTCTCTGCCCCTCCCTTGTTCATGTTCTGTCTCTCTCTGTTTCTCAGAAATAAATACAATGTAAATAAATAAATAAATAAATAAATAAATAAAATAAAATGACTGGCCTCAAAGGCATCCTGGAACAGCTGATTTGATTCACTAAAAGTCAAAAAAACACATTCTCCATAACTGCTATTGAAAATGGCAAATTTGTGTGGTCACATCAGAAATATTTACCTTTCTGCCTCCTACATACCTTTTCTCATCTTGATGATTTATGCCTGTCTTACCCTTATACCTAATGTATGTCTCAGCATGTAACTGGGTTTGGATTATTTATCCTGTCTAATAGGTTTTGTAGTTTGATGGCAGTATTTAGTTCATTTACATTTAATTTAATTATTTATATAGTTGGGGTTAAATCTACAATGTTTCTATTTCTTTTTCTGTTTGTCTCACCTTCTTTATCTTCTTTTGGAGTAATTATTTTCATATCATTTCCCCCACTATTATTAGCTTGTTGGTTATATCTCTTTATTATTCCTCTAGTGGCTCTACCCTGGAAATGATGTGATGAATTGAATTGTGTCCGCACAACAAATACATATGTTGAAGCCCTAATATCCAAATGTGACTGTCCTTGAAGATGGTGGCTTTAGAAGGAACTAAAGTCATAAGGGTAGGACCCTAATCTGATACGCTTAGTGTCCTTATAAGAAAAGACCCCAGAGAGTTCTCTCTCTCTCTTTTTCTACATATCTAAGTTTCCATTTGTGATAATTTCCCTTTTTCCTCAAAGAATTTCCTTTAGTATTTCTTAGTGCATATTTGCTGATGACCAATGTTCTCATTTTTTCCCTCTATTTAAAAAGATCATTTGAGCATCTGACTCTCAATTTTGGCTCAGGTCATGATTGTGCAGTTGGTGATTGAGCCCCTCATAGGCTCAGTGCCGACAGCTTGCTTGGGATTTTCTCTCTCTCCATCTCTCTCTTCTCCCTCCCTCTTTCTCTGCCCTCCCCCCATTCTCATGTGCATGGGTTCTCTTTCTCAAATAAATCAACATTAAAAAAAATAATAAAATAAAATATACTGATTTATCCTTCATTATTGATGAGTATTTTATTGATCATAGAATTCTAGATTGACTTTTTAATGCTTTAAAGATGTTATTTCATTTTCTTCTTGCTTTCATGGTTTGTTGAAAAGTTAGTTATAAGTCCTATGGTAGCTCTAATGGAAGTAATTTGTCATTTTACTTGGCTACTTGTTTTTTAAATGTTTATTTATTTGTTTTGAAAGAGAGAGGCGGGGGAGAGAGACAGACAGACAGACAGACAATGAGGGAGAGGAAGAGAAAGAGGGAGAGAGAGAATACCAGGCAGGCTCTGCAAGCAGGCACCAAGCCCAACTCAATCCCATGAACTACAAGATCATGACCTGAGCTGAAATTGAGAGTTCAATGCTTCACCAACTGAGCCACCCAGGCACCTCTTTACTTGGCTACTTTTAGGATTATCTCTTACTCTTTGGTTTCTGGTGGTTACACTATAATGTGTGTAGGTATGACTCTCTTTGTGTTTATACTCCTTAGGGTTCTACGAGGCTTCTTGAATCTGTGGATTTACATCTCTCATCAATTTTGGAAAATTCCTGGCCACTATCTATTCAAATATTGCTTCTGTTTTATCATTTCTCCCCCTGCCCTCTTCTAGAACTTCAATTACAATTATGTTAAACCTTTTCACTACGTCCAAAATACAACACACTCTTTCTGTATTTTCCGTTCTTTTCTCTTTGTGCTTCAATCCAGATATTTTGTTCTGATATATCTTCCAATTCACTAATCCCGTCTTCATCTGTGTCTGACCTGCTTTTGAATTCATCTAATAACATTCTTAAGTTTAATTATTTTTTTCAGTTATAAATTTCCCATTGATTCTTAAATTTCTGTTCTTTGGTGGAATTTTCCATTTTGCTTTTTATGTCCTTGAATATATCAATAAGAAGTTATCCTGAAGTCTATCAGATAACTCTAATAACCGGATCTTCTCTGGGTCATTTGGTCTTGTCTCCTGGTATGCCTAGTAAATTCTGATCAAATGTTACATGTTGCATATGAAAATTATAGAACCAATGTGATACTGTGGATAATGCTATCTTCAGAGATTTTCTTTTCTTTTTGTAAAGCAGTTAGTATGGAAGCAGACTATCTTAATTGGATTTGAGTCAAAGTTATATCTTTGTGGGGCACCTGGGTGGTTCAATCAGTTAAGCATCCAACTCTTGATTTCAGCTCAGGTCATGATCTCATAGTCATGGGATGGGGCCCTGCATCAGGCTTAGCATGGAGCCTGCTTGGGATTCTCTCTCTCTCTCTCTCTCTCTCTCTCTTTCTCTCTCTCTCTCAAAATAAATAAATAAACATTTAAAAAATTTTTAAACATTTAAGGGGTGCCTGGATGGCTCAGTCAGTTAAGTGTCTGACTCTTGGTTTTACTTCAGGTCATGATTTCACCTTTTGTGGGTTTGAACCTTGCATCAGGCTCCACAGTGATAGTGCAGAGCCTGCTTGGTATTCTCTCCCTTTCTCTCTGCCGCTCCCTGGTTGGTTTCTCTCTCACTCTCTCAAAATAAATAAATAAACTTAAAAAAAATTTAAAGTTGCACCTTTGTGAGAATTGGTCCTTTTCTGATATGCCCAGTAGATCTTCAGAAGTCCTGACCAAAAGCCTAGGATATTATCGGGCCCTCTCTGAGATTGCCAAAAGTTTGTTCATCGTCTTCCCCCTTAAGTCACTGCTCTTAGAAATAAATGCCTTGAAGGGAACGCCAGTGCTGTTAGGGACTTAATGTTTGTGCCTCCCATCCCCCAATTCATATGTGGAAGCCCTAACCCCAGTATGATAAGGGAGTGAAGCCTTTGGAAGGTAATTAGGTTTAGATGAAGTCACAAGCAGGGAGCCTCTATGATGGGCTGAGTGCTCCTGTAAGAAAAGAAAGAGACATCAGAGCAACCTATCTCTTCCATGTAAAGACATATCTGTTAGCCATGAAAAGAGCCCTCGTAGCCTCCTACACTGTTGGTGGGAATGTAAACTGGTGCAGCCGCTCTGGAAAACAGTGTGGAGTTTCCTCAAAAAACTATCCATAGAACTCCCTTATGACCCAGCAATAGCACTGCTAGGGATTTACCCAAGGGATACAGAAGTGCTGATGCATAGGAGCACATGTACCCCAATGTTCATAGCAGCACTTTCTACAATAGCCAAATCATGGAAAGAGCCTAAATACCCATCACCTGATGAGTGGATCAAGAAGATGTGGTATATATATACAATGAAGTACTACATGGCAATGAGAAAGAATGAAATATGGCCATTTGTAGGAAAGTGGATGGACCTCGAGGGTGTCATGCTAAGCGAAATAAGTCAGGCAGAGAAGGGCAGAAACCATATGTTTGCACTCATAGGTCTAACAGGACAACAGGAGAAACCTAATGGTGGACCAGGGGGAGGGGAAGGGGGGGAAATGGGAGAGGGAGGGAGGCACATCATGAGAGACTCTTGAATCCTGAAAACAAACTGAGGGATAAAGGGGGAGGGGGAAAAGGGAAGGGGGAGTGATGCCACGGAGGTGGGCACTTGTGGGGAAGAGCATTGGGTGTTGTATGGAAACCAACTTGACAATACACTATAAATTTAAAAAAAGGCGGAAAAGAGCCCTCATTGAATCTTCCAACACCTTGATCTTGGACTTCCAGCCTTCGTTACTGTGGGAAATAAATGTCTGTTGTTGAAGCCACCCAATCGAGTGTATTTTGTACAACAGCTGACTGGTGGAGGCAAGTGTCAAACGTCAGGCTCGTCTTTCTATGCTTCCTTTCTCTCCAGGATCTTGCCCTCTGAAACCCTTACTGCGCAAGTAGATCTCTGATGCTTTAGGACCAAACTTTAAACTAGATGCTCTTGCTGTCTGAGGGGGGAGGCTTGGTTTGCACTGCGCTCGTGTCCCAGAGCCAGAAGCTGAAGCCTCCGCTATTCCTCTCCCATAATTCCCCAGCTATAATCACAGTTAGCACAAAAATTAAGGTTTAGGGTATTGGCTCTGGAGTAATAAATTCCATCTGGGTGGGTATAAAAAAGTACAAAGTAGTTCAACTGATTGGAAAAAGTAGAAAATTATAGTTTTCTATTAAGGTAAATTATTCTAATTAAATTGGCATGAGAAGCTTTTGAGCAGTCCCTGGAAACACGAAATATATCACAGCTAACTTCCCAATATTTTTTCCTACAGCGAAGTGTACCTTTGGTTTATAGCAGCAAAAATTAGAGGCGCGCCTAACATTCCCAGCCTTCTACCAGGCCTTGAATCAC
>PJEM01017352.1:0-22331 GCA_004023845.1 Helogale parvula
GGGGACCTCCAGGCCTGTGATCAGGCCCCAGCTGTTTGTTGCAAGGACCCTGCCCGTGGGTCCGCAGGCACCTCGCCCGGGAGACTCTGCCCCTCCTGTGTCCCGGCCCCCAGGGCCACCACGGCAGTCCCCAGGCTGCCCCCTGCAGCCCGTGTCTCCTCCTCCCGTGATGGCCCAGGACCCGGAGTCACTGGGAGTACAGACCGGGAGGCCTGAGCCCACAGCGCTGGGACCGAAAACCGGGGCTCATTCCTCCAGCTCACAGCGACCTCTGCGCTCCACCACCACGGGCGGGGAGACGGCGGCCGGCCTCTGCGTGGGACGCGTGCCCGTGGACACGCCCAGCCCAGGCCTCGGCAGCTGGGTGGGGGAGAATACCGTAAAACCCCAGCGGTGTCCGCTACTTCGTCGTTTTAAAGAACCTGGTGGCTCCTCTGCCTCCCAGAGTCTTTAGGGGACACGCGCCACCCTCCGCCGGGTTCACCTTCAGCGGCCCAGCGGGAGGGCTCCAGGCGGCGAAGGCGACCGTCCCATCGTTTAGATCTCGCGTGTGTCGCTGTGAGCCCAGGCTCCTCCGCGAAGGTGGGGGGGGGGCGGGGTGGCGACCATGATGACAACGCATCATGTGTTATATGCTGTAGACGCCTCATCTTTCCGGAAGCCCAGGTGGGAAGGTTATTAACTCGAAGAGGAGAGCACACCTCAGCGTGGGAACCCCTGCAGGGGCAGGTGTCACCCACATCGGAGCCCGTGGGGTTCCGGGCCATTTACACAGAGTGGTGAGACCGCCTGTGTAGAAATACGGTAATAGTGGTTTTTTGTACAGAATTTATTATCGCCTGGAAATATCAAATCACTGGACACAGCGGGGTGGGAGGACAGGGAGACGGAGGGGGCGGGGACACGGCGGGGGTGGGCGGGCATAGAGGTGGCGGGGGACACGGGTGCTGCCACATCTCTACCTCTGACTGGCCTGGAATCTTCCAGGGCGCACCCCAGGCCCTGCTGCGGGGTCTCACTGCTCTGGGGCAGGGGTGAGGGAGGGGCTGCCTTCCAGTGCGCTTGCCATGGTAAGACCTAAGGTCTGCCCGCAGCTCAGCCACCCGGAGGGGGTTGGCGATGCCTCGTGGGGGCTTCTGGCTCCTGTTCGCGGCTTTTCCTACCGCATGTGCAACGGAAGCGTGTCCTCAGGTGTTTGTTCGTGAACATAACTCAAACCCAGACGCCTTTGCTGGAAAGATCTAGATCGTTTTCGGGCAGACTTGGCCTTGCGCTCAGTGCTTGTCCAGCTCCCCTGACCTTGCTGGGGCCCAGAGTGGAAGGCGGGAGGTGGGCTAGGTGTCTGAAGGGTGCTGTGTGGTGCACTAGGTCCTTCGATGGTGTCAGTCCATTGCAGAACCTTAAGTACAGTTCCTTTCGTACACTGGGAAGCCAGACTCAGAGAGGTCCGGAAACTGCCAGCATCGTTCAGTCGATAAGTGGCCTTGTTGGGATTTGAACCCACGTCCACCTGACTCCTGGCCTCAGGGCTGGCGAACTGAGTGTGACCCCACACTCAGCAGGGTCCGTGCTTGCCAAGTGAGGTTCCGTCACCACCTTGACATTCCTAATGAGTTTTGATCAAGGGATCAGCATTTTCATTGTGCCCAGGGCCATGACCCCATAATGTCTCTGTCACGACCTGCCGCCTCCTTGCCCTGGTCTGGTGGAGACCCGGCCGCCAGGGGCTGTGAGAGGCCCGTGCTGAGGAGGGACGCCCAGGGCCGTCTGGCGGTGGTGGCAGTGTATCCCGTGGACCTGCTGTGCACAGCTCCTTCGAAAATGGAAAAATTCCACCCCAGAGACAATCAAAGGACAACTCCCGGCCCTCCCCTGTAAAGCAGAGTGAATCAGGTTCAAAATGACGGAAATCTGGAGTCAAGGAAGGAGGGAGACTCGGACTGTGAGTCCCGGAGCCACACGTGCTGAGAAAGGCCCACGTCCCCGAAGCTGCGATGAGGGACTGATGGTCAGGTTGCCTTTTGTTGTGATCTGCTTCCCAGCGGGAAATGCCACTTTGTTTTAGAGCAGCAGGGACGTGGTCTGTGGGTGAGCCGGATGCCAGCAGGGGGCGGTCCGTGGAGGGGAGAGCTGTCATTTGTGTCCCACCCGCTGGGTGCCAGGTGCTGTGGCTGCCGGGGCCTGTCTGCTGAGGTCTCATTGGGTTGTGTCATCAGCCCCAAGAAACAGGCCTTGCCAACCCCGTGTGCCCACGGGGACCACCCAGTGCGGGGGAGGGGTGCGGCTGGACCCCGGCCCAGCCTCTTTGTTTCGGGAGGCCCCCACCCTGTCGACACCAGTGTCCTACACCCTTTCCTGCCGCTGGGGTTGGTTCCAGAAGGCAGTCCCTGGTCCCAGTGTCCTCCCACATCTGCCACAGGGGTGACTAGCCCTGTGACACTTGAACGGTCCAGGTCGACCAGCCGGCCCTGCTGCGGTGGAGAGAGGAAGAAAATGCCTACATGGGACGCAGTTAGCACCAAGAGCCTGGGATGGGCGGGGCAGCGGGAAGGTGGGCGCAGCCTCTGTAGGAGGGCTCCAAGTTAGAAGCCCCCGCCCGTTGTGCATGACCTTGGCGAGTTAACAAACATCATCAAGAGCCACAGCGTTCTCGCGGGAGAACTGGGGGTGCCTGATGCACTGTTCTCCCAGGGCCAGAGTCAACCTCTGCAGACCCTCGGACACCCCGACTCCTCTGAGCCTCGATTTCCCTATCTGTGAAATGGGGAGAAAGGCACCTCCCTCACGTGTTTGTCGCGAGGGGGTGCTGGGTGAAGTCAGCGGCTGGGCGGCAGCCAGCCGAGGGTTCCGTGCCGCTCTCCAGGCGGGCATTAATTGGGGCCAGAGAGGCTTCTGGGAGGCAGCAGGGCAGTGGGGCAGCCCAGCAGCGCCTGCCCACGGCCACCGGCCATCCTTGCCCGAATCCCGGGAAACGGAGTGTAGGGAATGGAACACTTTCCATGGAATGAACCTCCTCCGCCAAGCGCAGCGGGCTGGGGTGGTCCGCACTTAATGAGGCCTCAGTATGGCAGCAGCAGGGGCTGCTGCCTGTGGCGGCCACGCACCTGGCATCCAGTTCCACACGGCATGGTCACATCTGTTCCACTGGGCGAGAATTAACTCCCGGTTCCCACCGGTAGTGGACTTGGGTTTCTCTGCATAGAAGTTTCTCTGCATAGAAGTTTCCAGAATTGCTTTATCTGTATCCACCCACCCACCCACCCACCAGCTAATTCCACTGAGGCCTTCTCTGTTGGGGCAGCAAGACAAACACTGGAAGGGGGAAGCTGTGTGGCCCCGGGCTGGTCATCTGTCTCTGCGCCTCATCGCTCCTGTCTCTCAAGGGGGAGTCCTCATCTCTGACCTCATCAGGGCCCTTGGGAGGCACGAATTAAATATCTATAAAGTGTGTGAAGCGTGCATTGAGTAGGAGCCCAATAAACGTCCCCCGAGACTTGATGTGGTCAGGGAGGGCTTCCTGGAGGCAGCAGAGCCTGAAACAGATCTTAGGGGGCTAAATAGACGCTCAGTTCCCAACTCACAGTTACAAACAGAACCAAACAAACACAGGAAACGAAGCGGCGTGGGTAAGTGTGGTAAACATGAAGCTCTATTGGGGCTCCGGGGGGGCGGCTCCGTCGGTTAGGCCTCCGACTTCCGCTCGGGTCGTGATCTCACAGTTCGTGGGTTCGAGCCCCGCGTCGGGCTCCGTGCTGACAGCTCGGAGCCTGGAGCTGCTTCCGATTCTGTGTCTCCCTCTCTCTCTGCCCCTCCCCTGCTCATGCTCTGTTTTTCTCTGTCTTGATAATAAATAAACATAAAAGAATTTTAAAAAAAAGATTCAAAAAACTACATTGCCCTCCATGTGTAGAGTTGAGGAATATTTTCTCCAAGTATAGCTGGTTTTGCTGGATTCATTGAGTCAATGAATGAACCAGTATCTAATGGTCAAAAGAAGCCCCATGGGGGTGACGGGGCGGCTCAGTCAGTAAGTGTCCAACTCGATTTCGGCTCAGGTCACGATCTCATGGTTCGTGGGATCGAGCCCCACATCGGGCTCTGTGCCGATAGCGTGGCTCCTGCTTGGATTCTCTCTCTCCCCTTCTGTCTTCCCCTCCCTCTGCTCTCTTTCTCTTTCAAAATAAACAAATAAACATTAAAAAAAAAAAAGAAAGAACCCCCCCCATGGAAATTGGCAGGAGGTCGTGACTGCTAGAATCGAGTGTATTCCTGAGCATTTGGGGTGTAATTGAGGGGTGTGGCATTTCGGAGCCAACGTTGATTTAAGCTGAGACTCAGATGCTTTACTGTATGAAAATGAAGGCGGATAAAATTCTCTTAAACTTTAAGTAGAAGGAGAACCGCTCGGGACTAGCAAAATTTTCTAAAAACAGACAAAAAGCATCAAAGAAAGGAAATTTGTTTAGAAACTCTTAACACTTACCGTGGCGTGGCTGCCCTTGGAAATGGTCTGTCGGGGGAGGGGGAGGGTGGGTGCACCGAGACAGACCCCAGCCGACACGCCCACGCGCACACAGATGAATGATGATCGAACGTGAGAAAGGCCGGAGAAAGGGTCAACCATGTGGCACTTTCCATGGAAAACAGAAAGTTATGCCCTGTCTTTGGTGCGGGAGCGTCCGGGGTTGGATCTCTCGGCTGAAACTTGTGCCAAAATAGGTATGTCGAGGAAATCGAAGTGAACAAAACTGAAATATAGTAAGAAAAGTCAAGAGGATATACCCAGTCACTTCGGCCAGACAGGAAACCCAGAATTTATAAGAGGAAAGTGTAGACACATTCGATGTATAAACCGTAACTGTGTGTGAGGCGAAAACGCTGTGAGCCAGGCCGTCGGGAAGGACGGACTGCGGTGTGACGAGGGCAGGATTCATACCGGGTGGCTGTGGCTGCTCTGCTTCTGGAAAGCTCCACGCTGCTCACAGATGTCACAGTGTCTGCGAAGTGCGTCACTGGAGTGTGGACAGGGATGGCGTTCAGTCCGTAGATTGCTTTGCGTAGTGCGGACATTTCAGAAATACCAACTCTTCAGGTCAATGAGCACAGAATGAATATCTTTCCATTTATTTGTGTCTTCCTTGACTTTTTTATATTTTTTTAGTGTTTATTTATTTTTGAGAGAGAGAGAGAGAGAGAGAGAGAGAGAGAGCAAGTGGGGAAGGGGCAGAGTGAGGGAGACACAGAATCTGAAGCAGCTCCAGGCTCTGAGCTGTCAGCACAGAGCCCAATGCAGGGCTCGAACCCATGAACCATGAGGTTGTTACCTGAACTGAAGTCTGATGCTTAACCAACTGAGCCCCCCAGGTGCTCCCTCAACTTCTTTGATTAATGTCTTGAAGTTTTTAATAAACAGATCTTTACACCTTCTTGGTCAAATTTATTCCTACACATTTGCTTCTTTTGGACGCAACTGTAAATGGGATTGTTTTCTTAATTTCTCTGATCGTTCATTACTAGTGATAGAAATGCTGTTGGTGACAAATACCCAGGTTTTGGGTATCGATTTTGTATCCTGCAACTTTACTGAATTCTTTTATTGGTTTTAACAGTTTTTTGATGCAGTATTTAGAGTTTTCTCTGTATATCGTGTCATCTGTGGGCAGTCAAGATTTATTTCTTCTTTTCCAACCTGGATCCCTTCTATTTCTTTATCTTGCCTCATTGCTCTGGCTGCGCTTTCCGAGGCTGAGTGCACAGACAGTGTTGACTCTGGGCAGTCCTGTTCCGTCCCCGACCTTGGAGGAAAAGCTTTCAGCATTTCACCAGGGAGGATGGTGCCGGCTGTGGCCTCGACCTCTGTGGCCTCTGTGACATTGAGGGACCTTCCTTCCATATTCACTTTGTTGAGATGCATTGGATTCAGTGAGGAAAGCAAGATCAAGGGTAGAGATAACGTCATCCTGCTTAATATGAAACAAAACAAACCAACAGGAAAATGAGACTGGGTGCCGCGCAGAGGTGAGGCGGGAGGGGGCCTGTGGGTGAGCTCGGAGAAAGGCCTGGAACCTTCCTCACGGTGGCGTTTGGTGGGTTGGTTGGAGGGAAGCTTTGTGAGCGGGGGTGGGGAGGGGACTGAATTTTGTAAAACTTGCAGAAGGGGAGCAGGGAGGGGGCGGGAGGGGCGCATAAGGGCGGTCATGGCCGGCCCCCCCCCCACGCCTGCTGTGGTGGGGCGTCAGGCTGGTGGGATTTCACCCCCCTTACACCTCTTTTGTCCTGTGTGCTCGCGCCGCTCCGGCCTCATGGCTCGCAAGCGTGAGTTACATCATCGGAAAGGAAACAACAAAGCTGTTTTCATAGCGTGAAAAAAAATTGGCTTCCTGGGCTCCTGGGCTTCGAGGAGAGGCCCGAAGGGTTGGAATGAAACCCCATATTGATTAAGAAAAGGACAGAGAGCATTGTGGAAAGAAGACACATTGAGAAGGAGGAAAGGGCTGACGTCTAATGTCGGGCTGGTGAGGAGCGGGTCGCGGGGAAGCGGTGTCCTGGGGACCGGGGTCCCCGGGCGGCCCCTCTCGTCACTGCGTCGCCCAGTCTCCCTTCTATGGACCCAAAGCGGTGCCGACTTCTGGTTGGGCTCTGACACCTGCTGCCTCCAGAGACAAGCACAGTGACCAACAACGTGTCACCATGTGTGACAAGCTACGCAGTGACAGGAGAGGCCAGGGGCCGCCCCGGGGACCCCGATCCCAGGGATTAGGGCCTTGGGGCCTCGCTGTCATGGGGCTTTCCTGCAGCTCTGGGTGCAGGCTCCCCAGCAGGAGCCGGGCTCGGGGTGGGCCTGCCGGGGCCGCAGCTGGAGGCAGGGGCGAGGCTCGTCCTCTGGGGAGACAGGACGGAAGCAGAGGGAGTGGGAGAAATATCCCAGTTTCCCTCTCTCTCCCTCCTCCTGCCCCCACGGAGGCTGCTGTCCGCAGGGCTCAGCGGGACATCGGATGGCCTGTGGGGTCCGGCTCCCATGGCTCAGAGCAGAGGAGGGGGTAGGGGACAGGGGCGGGGCAGGGAAGACATTTTCAAGTCCGTTCTTATTGCACGCGCAGGAGGACCTTGAGGCAGACCCTGAGGGCTTTCCTCCCCTACCGGTTTCCCAGGTGGGAAGAGAGAAGCTACAGAGACAGGGTGAGGCGCAAGCCTGGGGGGCTCAGTGGGTTGAGTGTCTGACCTCAGCTCAGTTCACAATCTCACAGTTCGTCGGGTCGGGCTCTGTGCTGACAGCTCGGAGCCTGGAGCTGCTTCCGATTCTGTGTCTCCCTCTCTCTCTGCCCTTCTTGGTTCACACTCTGTCTCTCTCTCTCAACAGTAAATAAATGTTAAAAAATTTTTTTCATTTATATGTATATATGAAGACCTGGGGCGAGCCACAGGCAGACGGAGTCGAGGAGGCCCGGTGGAGAGCCAGCCTTGTGCGGAGGCCAGGGGAGCCGCGTCTGCCCTCCCGACAGCGGCCCCGCCAGGCGCCAGAGAGAAAGTTCTAGGTGGTTCTCTGTGGCTCCCTGCAAAGGGCTCTGTCCCAGGAGGGCGGGCCCAGCCCAGGCGCTGAGCTGCCCTTCCAGACCGCCGCCTCCGGGACGTGAAATCCCACTTCTCTCTAAATGTTCCTTCCTTCCTTCCTCCCTCCCTCTCTCTCTCTTTCTTCATTGCCATGACTAGAATAATCCCAGTTTATCTTCTCTCTCACCCTTGACAGTGAATTGAATTTTAGGCTGTAACTGCGCTGCTTCTGATCTTTCAGCGCCGTGTTTATTTGTCTGATTAGCGCGGAGGCGCCGTTGGGAGCAGGCGCGCGGAGGCCTCGCAGCGTGGGGCGGCCGCCGGTGGCCGGATCGCTTCGTGGCCTCGCCGTGGCCACAGCCCCGGGCTGAAACCGATGGGGACAAGAAGGCCTTCTGTCCCCTGCAGCCCCAGGAGCCCGCCACGGGGTGGGGGCGTCGGGGAGCCCGAGCAGACGGAAGGCCACGGCTGGCCCTACCGAATGTCCCGAGTCCTGTCTGGGAGAGCCCTGCTTGAGGCCCCACGACAGGACGGCCGCCCCTGCCCTCCCCCGCTGTCAGCAGCTCGTGTGTGTGACGTCCTCCTGCCCTCCCCCAGGAAGGCCCCTGGCCATCGGCCACCACTTTGGCCAGACCCGCTGAAGTGAAGTATGAAGCGCCCCAGCTTCACGACACGGTCCCGTGCCAGCTCCCTGGAAACCGGTGGCCCTCTTCTTTAGCGCCGACTACACCACCCAGGCCGCCCCGAGGCTGACGCTGAGCACGCTGGACAGGGTAGAGGCGTCAGATCTGTGACCTCTGGCTCGGCGCACTAAACGGTTATCATTCTCCGCCAGGACCCCTAAGTAAACGAGGACCCTCATTTTTGAGATACTGAGTTGTACAATGTTCTCAGATCTGAAAACACATGTTTAAAAAAAATTTTTTTAATGTTTTTTATTTATTTTTGAGAGACAGAGAGACTACACTAGCAGGGGAGGGTCAGAGAGGGAGACACAGAGTCAGAAGCAGGCTCCAGGCACCGAGATGTCAGCACAGAGCCCGACATGATCTCACAAACCATGAGATCATGACCTGAGCTGAAGTAGGAGACTCATCCGATCGAGCCACCCAGGCGCCCCTGAAAACACATTTTTTAAGAGCCACACAGAAGCTGGGCTTCATAGAGGAGCCCCGCTCTTGGGACGGGACCCTGGGGAAGGAGCCAGCAGGCGTAGAGTAACGAGGCTGCTGTCTATGGAGGGCACAGGGGCTTGGCCAGGGCGAAGCAGTGAGTTTCCCAAGTGCCCAGCACAGGGTGCCCCGGGTGCCGGCAGAGGCGCCCAGCGCAGTCCAGTCTGGTGGAAGCCCCTCAGCACAGCTGCGGGGCCTGGATGGAAGGCGGCACCGCCAATAGGAGAGGCCAACCATCTGGTGATGAAATCGGAATGAATTTCGTGTACGTGCTGGAAATGAATGCTACAAATGTAATCACGTGTGCACAACGGCCGACGGGCATAGAGGAACGAAGGGCCGGGTCATGGTTGGGGCAGAAACTTCTTTTGTTTTTTTAAAAATGTTTGTTTATTTTTTGGGGGGGAGGGGCAGAGAGAGAGGGAGGGAGACGCAGAATCTGAAGCAGGCTCCAGGCTCTGAGCTGTCAGCACAGAGCCCGATGCAGGGCTCAAACCCATGAACCGTGAGATCATGACCTGAGCTAAAGTCAGATGCTTAACCGACTGAGCAACCAGGAGCCCCCAGGTTGTTCTATTATCTTTAAATTTTTTAATGCTTTTTACTTATTTTTGAGAGGCAGAGAGAGACAGCATGAGCAGGGGAGGATTAGAGAGAGAGAGAGACACAGAATCTGAAGCAGGCTCCAGGCTCTGAGCTAGCCGCCAGCACAGAGCCTGACCCGGGGCTCGAACCCATGGACTGTGAGATCATGACCTGAGCCAAAGCCAGATGCTTAACCGACGGAGCCACCCAGGCGCCCCCAGGTTGTCATATTATCTTTAAATGATTACAAGGAGAGTGGAGGACATGTTGGCGTATCAAGAAGGAAGTATTGTTGTAAGTGGATTGGAGACCTTCTGGAATTTTCCAAAGGGTAGATTCGGGTCACAGGGGTAGCCCAACCCGGCCCCGCCCCCAGGGCCAAGCGCAGACCTCTGACTGGCAGCTCACGCGGGCTTTCTCACGGCGGCCCCGCCAACCGTCTTCCAGGACGAGCGGCTCCGCGGAGCCGCGTTATCTGCTCTGTAGCGAGTCTTTCTGTGTTATTATCTGTGTTATTCTATTTGGATATTTTCTGTTTGAAGTGACATTTTTGGACTTCAGACGGGCTTGGCGCGCTTCCAGATCGGTTGGTCCCCGGGGATGCAGGCATCAGTGTGCTTCACCCTGGGCACTGGTGGACAGAGGGTGGCCTTGGGCAGGGCCCATCCCATTCACCGGAGTGCTTACCTGTCCGAAAAAATCCAGAGCGACCCACGCTGCCCCCCTCCCAGCCCATCCCCACTCCCCCCGTGTCAGGACTGTCTGATAGTCACCTCCCCCGGAGGCAGAAACCCAGCCAGGCCCCTCCAGCCCCCCGTCAGATACGACGTCCCCAGTTACCCCAGAAGACACAGCAATGTCCTGTCTGGTCCCTGGGTTGCTGGTCAGTGACCATACCTGGTGTCGGTACAGCCGTGGCCTCCGCCTGCAGCCTGTGAGATTCCGGGCCGGTTGACACCCCCATCCCTGCACCTGTGGCTGCCGATGGCCCTGCCGTCCCCTGGCCCGTGGCCTGCGCTCGGCTGGCGTGCTGCCTGCCCCGGCCTTTGGGCATGGGGTGCTACACGGTGGCTGTCCCCCACTTCTAAAGACCGTCCCCTCCTCCGCTGGGAAGAGAACTATTGCCAAGGCCCGCCTTGTGCCAGGGTACAGACTCCAGAAACAGGGGCGCTGGGGGGCTCAGTCACTCAGCGTCTGACTCTTGGTCTCAGCTCAGATCATGATCTTGAGATTTGTGGGTTTGAGCCCCACGTCGGGCTCTGTGTTGATGGCACGGAGCCTGCTTGGGATTCTCTCTCTCTCCGTCTCTCTGTCCCTCCCCACCTCGTGCTCTCTCTCTCTGATAATAAACTTTAAAAGAAAAGATAAACCTCCAGAAATAAAGCCAGCCACACCCTCGGTGTCCCCTGTGGCCCCTTCCTTTCTCAGAGCAGGACGGGGGTAGGAGGTGGGGCATAACTCAGAACCGGGGTCATGCAGAGCCTAGCTTCGCCCTTCCCGAGCCCCGGGGAGTGACTTCACCTCTCGGCATCCCCTGTTCCTCGCCCGCGCACCGAGAACCCCGGGCTGGACTGGGCTTAGATGAGGTGAGCCGCCGAGTGACTCCACCCTGGGGACCCGGCCGGCCGCAGCACGTCATAGGTGTCGCCCCTGGACCCGGCTGTGTGAGGCCGTGGGCCGAGGCCCCGCTCTTGCCTCTGCCTGGAACCTGGGCGTCTCTTCCTTCCTTGCCCCTGCACGGAGCACCCAGCTCCCAGGGCCAGTGTCCAGGGCCCACGGCCAGGGGGCTCCTCCTGAAGGACCCCCTCCCCTTTATCAGGTGCGTCTTCCTCCTCCTTCCCCTTTGAGCCCCCAGATTCTCCGGAAGACCCCCAGGCCCCCCAGGCACACCTACGGGCTCCTTTAGGCTCCTGCGAGTGCACACGCACGGCCCTCCTCAGGGACCCCTGCAGGCTTCCAGGCCCTTCTCTGGGTTCCCTGGGCTCCATTAGCCCTCCAGGCTCCGAGAGCTCACGGAACCCACTCTAGGCCCCGGATGCTCATCTTTGGGCTGCGTTTCCGTGGTCCACGCGCTGGAGTCGGGGCCCCCGGAGGCGGCACCGTGTCCTGCTCCACAGAGATGTCCAGGGGCCCGGCTCACTCAGGGGCCAGCACAGGGTCCCGGAGGACCCCTGCTCGGTGCCAGGGGGCGGGGGAGGTTACCCCACTGCTGCCGGTCTGTGAGGGGGTCTTAGAGGACAGCATGCAGGAGGAGGGGCCGGGGGCCAGGGCGGTGCCTGGGGACCGGCTTGCCGTGGCATCATCCCAAGATCCGAGCTGCGGGCACGGACCCCGCTGCCGGGTTCCCTGCCCGCCAGCTCCTGCGCGCCGTACAGGAGCCTGGAGTGAGCTCCCGGCAGTGGGACGGCTCCCAGGCGCGACCAGCTCGTGTCCCCAGGTGTTTGCGCGGCTGCAGCCAGAGACGAGGGGGCGGCATCTGGGAGCGGGCCGTGCCCAGCCCAGCTTCATTCTGGAAGGATCCGCCGGTGAGCGTCACAACACCCACCGCCTGTGAGCACATGGCATCAGCAACGCGGCCAAGGGGAGGCTGGGAGCCACACGCGGGGGGCCGGTTGGGAGACGGGCTTGTAGGACGGGCTCGGAGAGCGGGCTCTGACACCGCGCGGCCCGGGACACTGCTCACTATGGGTTCAGACGCAGACTCTGCAGCTCCCCTCTGCCCCCCACCCCCTTGGCCGGCTGGGAACGCGGCCCGTGACGTACCGCGCGCTCGACGTGACGCTCCAGCTTCCCGGGTGGGACAGGCCCTGCGAGAGAAATGGAGTCAGAAAGTCCAGCCGCGTGGGGTGGGCGCCGTGCCCCGTGAACACCTCCAGGGACATCACTGTACCACTCAGGGGGCAGCCTGGGTTTTCTGTAGTTCCTGTGTGATTGTTAAGAAATCCCTTCATACTCCCCAAGCCTCAGTTTTTCCATCTGTAAAATGGGAAGGCACGCTCCTGTTCGAATGGTCTTCCTGGGTCTGCGAGCCCGTGTGTCCGCCCCCAGCATGGGTCGGTTCATGGCAGGCCTGTGGTTTCGCTGGGCGCCCCTCCCCCAGGCCCTTCACGTCAGAGGGGCCTCCTCTTCAGACCCCGCCGGCGGGTGCAGCGAACAGGGATGACTGGTCTGCCGTCCCCCCCACGACGACACAGTGTGTCCCCTGGGACTGGGCCGTTTCTTCCTCAGCTCATCCCCTTGCAGGGCCCCGACTCCCCACTCTTAGGCCACCTTCTGGATTTTGCTTGAATGACTTGACCAGCCCTAGGAGTGCCCCGCCCTGCCCCTAATATCTTCCGCTGACCCCACGTCCATTCATGTAGGAGCCCGGCCTCGGGTCACAGCCTGCCGGGGGTCCGTGACTTGTCAGTGCCAGAGTGCCCCTGGGGGAAGCCAGCTTGGCGTCTGCTCCTCCTCCTCACCCAGTCACGGGCACTGTGCAGGTGGGGGTTCCATCTGGACAGGCCCCGGGGTGTTCTCACAGGCTCTCCCCCGCGTCCAGGGCAGAACAGGAGCCGGACCTCAGCCCCCTGCAGCTCCAGCGACCTGTCAGCCCAGGGTGGGTCTAGCCAGGCCCCAGGAAAGATGGGGAGATAGCAACGGAGACACAGTTTTATTGGGGGCGCCGGCGGGACAGAGATTCGGCCGCTGCACCCACGTGTGGCACCTGTTTGTATCAGCAACCCAACCTGGCAGCCAGCGGCAGCCCCTCCCTCCTCGCCCCGCCAGCGTTTCCAGGGCAGTCGAGGCCTGTCCCCCTCCCCCGGACACTCTTCGTTACAAGGGAGATGCTCCAGGTCGGCCCTTGACCTGAACACTGAACGCACATCCTGCTGGATGGAATGTGAAGGCAGGACAGGGCTGTGCGTTCTCGGGACCCTGAGGAACCGGCACCGGGGGCGCCTGCACCTGTTGCCGTCGGCCGGCACGCGCCGCACAGCGTCCTGATCCTTAGAGCACACAGTGGGGTCCACACGCGGTTGCAGAGCGAGGTCGCGGGGACCCCATGGCCACGGCCCTGAGGGCATCGCGCGCTCACTTCCGTCACCCCTCTAATCTCACGCGGGGTCATCAGCCCCCGTTACAGACCCGCGTCAGTCATCAGTCCCTGTTCTCAGGCGCCTGCCCCAAGGCCACGCCCCTGCAGGTGCCCCGGCCACGCAGGGGGGTGCCACCGCTCACACCTGCCGTGCACGTCCAAGCTGGCTGGTGGGGGGACGGGCGGGAGATGGGGGCTCATCTGCTGGACGGGCGGGGGCGGGAGCTGAACATATGTCCCTGCCGATGAAATAATTATAGAGCCTGAAAATGGCTCAATTAAATTATTTTTTTAAAAATGAATATGTACAAACACTCAGCAATTAAGCACCGATTTGCGAAGAGCGACTTTCCCGTGCGCCTGCGCGTCCCCCGCGTCTCTTCGCCCAGTCGCAGAAGCTGGCTTTTTATTTTTAATTCGAATAAATGCAGATTGGAATAATCAGGCTTTGCGTTCCCAGATGCACTTAGGAGGACCTGGAGGTGACAGGGGTGCAGAGAGCCGAGGAAGGGTCACCCTAGGGGAGGGCCTCGCATGGGGGCAGGGGTTCAGGGGTCACCGGGGCCGCTGAGGAAAGGGCACGTGGGGGCGGGGCCGCCGAGGGGCGGGACCAGAGCTGGGACGCAGTCACGTCTAATCCCCACACTTCCGCTGGGCAACTCCTGCTGCCCAGAGAGGGAAACCTGCTCACCTGAGGTCACACAGCCTCCGGCGCCGACACCAGGGCACCTCCAAAGGAATCCAGCAAGCCTTTATTGAGTGCTAGCTGTATGCCTGGGCTGCGGATTCTTGGGTGATCCTGGCGACCGCCATCCTCACTGCGTGATTCGCAGCGACTTCAGAAGGAGGCCGTGGTAGGTTCGCGGTTGGACAGAGTTCCTGGCTTCCGGGTGCAGAGGAGACCCGTCTTCTGTTTCCCAGACTCTTCCCCTCCCACGTGGGGGTCTGCCGGGAGTCGGCCCCACGCGCAGTAGGAGCGGAGGGGTCCTGCGCGGGCCAGGCCGCTCCGGCCGTTTCCTGCTGGCCTCGGCTGTGTGTCTGGCGGCCCTGCATCCAGATCCCACTCTCCAGTCATTGGGTCGGGACCCGCCCTCCCCCAGCTTGACCTCATCGTGACTTGATTACATCTGCCAAGGCTTGTTCCAGATAAGGTCACATTCACAGATTCTCGGTGGACAGGAGTTTTGGGGGGACGTTACTTAGCCAGCCACAAATGGCCCTCCCCCAGCCACGCGCAAAGCGCTCTCTTCCTTCTTGTCTGCCTCTGCCCAAACATCACTGTACCTGAGGGGCCCTCCGCCAGACACAGGCACCCCACTGCGCCCTCCGCCCAGCCCCATCACACCTGCTGCTGTGGGATCTGGTTTAGCACCCCCTTTGCCACACCCCCTCCCCTGGCTACACCCCCTCCCCTTCCGCACTAGCTCCTCTCTCGGGCCCACACCAGCGGATGCCCTGGAGTGAGCAGGGATCAGCGGCGCAAGACCTGGCGGGAATGGAGAGGAGTCTGGATCCTGGGGAAGCACCCAGGCTGAGGCAAGGGCATGTCAGGGAGGGAGGGAAGGGTGGATGGATGGCAAGGTATCCGGGAGGCAGAAGCTACGGGCAGGTCTTAGCCCCAGCTTGCTGGTGGTGGTGGGAGAGCAGAGGGACAAGAGGCTCAGAGGTTTCGGAGACTCGCGCTCGGAAACACAGCCTCTGGTTTCTGCGGAGACTCGTCATTTCCCGGGCCTCTGGATCGGCCCTCTGCTAATGGCCCCTGGCTCCCTCCTTCCCAGAGCAAATCAGTTCTCTGCGGTTTTGAGAGTAAGCGCATCCCCAGTCACCCCTCCAGGGGGGCGTCTCCCTTCTCTCCAGCTCGGCCTTTCTGGGGGGGGGCAAGGGCATGAGGGGCCCAGCTGACCCCCTCCAGCTGCCCGAGGGAGGGGACTGCCCCCCCCCCCCCAGTCAGGGGCAGAGATTGCTCCTTGCCCTGGTCTGGGAAGGACCTTGCGACCTACCCTGAGGCCTGTGGGGGACCTGACCTCTGGGAACATGGGGACAGGTGGCCACTAGGCTCCAAGGCAGTAAACACAGCCCATCTTCCCCAAGCCTGGGTTTCGCTGGAAGATTTGGGAGGGAAATACATCCATGCAGGAACCACTAAAGATGTGCCGTGGAAGGGACGGAAAGGCTGAGGGGGGGTTATGCTGCCAGCCCCGGGCCGCACCCCGCCCTCCCCCTGGGGCCCCAACAGCACTGGGCCAGTCCTGGAAGCACCTGCGGTGTCTGGCCCCAGAGGGGAGGGGGCTGCTTGGGCCGCACTGAGGCCGGGCTCCACCGGCTGCCGGGTCCAGCAGCAGACAAGCAGATGGGCTACTGGGAGGAAGGTTCTGTGGAGCAGACGGTGCCAGCCGGGAGTGGCACGGCCAGCTCGAACGTCCTGGGTCCCCACCTGTTAGCCGAGTGACTTCCGGCAGGAACTGACCACCCGGAGCCTCGTCCTTGTCCTGGGGGGCATCTGCAAGAGAGACTCTTTTTTTTTTTTTAAGTTTATTCATTTATTTTGAGAGAGACAGAGACAGCGTAAGTGCGGGAGGGGCAGAGAACAAGGGAGAAAGAAAGAGAATCTCTGACAGCACAGAGCCCGATGCAGGCCTCGAATTCACGAACTGTGAGATTCGACCTGAGCCAAAACCAAGAGCCAGACGCTTAACTGCCTGAGCCCCTCAGGCGCCCCCATGGTGACCTGGTCTTGAAAGGTTTTCAAAGAATCAAAAAGGCAGAAGGACCCAGAGGTGCCTGGCACGCGAGGGGCCCGTGGCAGTGAGACACACGTGTAGACTTAGTCGGGGCAGATCGCTGCAGACTCCAAGAAGGAGGTGACCCGGTGGGGACACCGGCTGGTGTTCGCCGACTCCACAGCCAGTCCCAGACCCGAGCGCGTGCTTGGCGAGCCCTCAGGGGCCCCATCGCCCCTGCCTCCCGTCACTGGGGCACGCTGCTGGGGGGGAGGGGCCATCGTGGGGCGCTGTGCCCACACCGGCTCGCAGCCTGCGCTGGCTGTGACGCTGGCCGGACGAATCTGCGGCTGGAGGGACCCCTCGCTGACACCTGTCTGTCGTCCTGCCCCCCAGGTCCTCGGACTTCGGGACGTCCTACACCAAGCTCACCCTGCAGCCTGGCGTCACCACGGTCATCGACAACTTCTACATTTGCCCGACGAACAAGAGAAAGGTAGGGGACACGCCGGGACGGGGGCCCACGCGCGGCACAGCCCGACTCCCGGCCACCGCGTGCGACCTGACCGCCTCGCTCACGGCACCCTTTCCGGTTCTGCCATAATCCACACAGACGACTGCGTCTCAAGTGCCAGGTGGGCCTTTGGCGAAGGCTGTGGGCACTTTGCAGGGGTGTCTTCTCACACGGCTCCGGGCGGGGCAGGACCCCCGGGGGCACCGGGAAAGACTCTCTGGTTTGGGGTCATCGGAAGGCAGTGGTGAGCAGTCCCCATCTTCTGTGGGCTCTTGTGTGTATTTGGCTTTGATTTGGCTTCGATCTGTCATCTGAGATGCACCCTCTGGTTCTCTTGGTCTAAGCGCGTCTCCTGACTGCCCCTCCCCCAGCCGTGGACCGGGAAACCCGCTGTTTCCAGGCTGCCGGCCCAGGTCTGTGAGGGTACCCGGGCGCACACCCATGCCTGCCTCTTGGCCACGTTGGGACCCCAGAACGAGGTCAGAGGGGGCGCGGGGGCAGAGAGGCCCTGTGTGTGCTTCGCTGCTTCCGGAGAAAGGCTGGGTGTCACTGGGTGTCACTGAAAGGGACTTGGTCGGACAGATCGGGCTCCTCACAGGACGGGAATCCTGACGTCAGGGATCAGAACCCGTATCGTAGCCGGTGGCTGCTCAGCCTGAGGCTGGCCCACGGGCGCTGACAGTTGCTCTGGTGACTTTCAAGGGAAGATCAGAGCAGCAGAGCCTGGGAAACCCTGTCACAGCCAGGAGGGTCCTCGGTACCCAGGAAGGTGTGCCCGCCTTTGGAAACGAGACGAGCAGAAGCAACAAGGCAGGGCCTGGAGCCGGGTTTGTGAGGCCGTGAGGTCGGGGAGGCCTCTACACGGAGGCCGGGCAGGACTGCGGTGAGGATGGACAGACATGCTCTGGGTCGTGGCTGCTCAGAGCCTCGGTTTCCTGGCCTGTAAAGGGGGCGGACGGGAAGGTTAGAGGTGACTCATGTCGTGGGTGGAGGTACAGCGAAGGGGCTTCCGGGTTGGGTCGGGGCTTCGGGGCAGATGTCAGTGCCAGCCACCCGGAGACTCCTGGAGCGCTGGTGGGGGAGGAGGGTGCCTGATCGGAGCGTCTGTGGACAGGGCAGCAGCAGGGGAGGGCTGTGTCTTTAAGGCCGAGCTCCCCAGGTCATCTGAAGATTTTTGCATGTTTAGCCTGGAAATTCCAGTGAGAGTGGAAGGGAGGGTCGGGTGGGGGAGGGGCCTGTGGCGGCCCAGGCGCCCAGCCGACATTCCAGGCGTGGAAGGAGTGCCACAAGCAGCAGCAGGTCCCCCTGAATGAGTGACGGCCAGGGCTGCCCTGCACCCGGAGACCCTCCCGCTGCACCTGCTCGGGGCCTGTGTGTGAGGCGCCCGGGGCTCCTCCCCGGACTTGCTCTGGTCACCCTGTGTTTGCCGGGGAGCCTGGGGGACGCTGCTTGGGCTGGGGGTTCCTGGACGCGGTCCAGCTCCTCCACGTCGCCCAGTGAGGGGACCTCAGGGACCCGGGGTCTCAGCTGTGGATGGAGCAGTGGCGGAGCTGCTCTCTGACTGACTGCGGGGGGGGGGGGGGGGGGGGGGACGGGCACTGCACAATGGCCCCCAAGTGTCCTCTTCCCGGTCCTGTGACTGTCACCTTGCAGGGCTTCACAGAGGTGGTGAGGATTTTGAGAGGGTGTCCAGGTGGGAGAAGGGAATCACAGGACCCGCGTCGGAGTCAGAGGGATGTGGGGACACGGGCAGAGGCTGGGGGTGGAGCGGGGTCCCCTCCAGAAGCTTCAAGAGGCCAGGAAAGCCTCCCCCTGGAGCCTCCAGACAGGAGCGCAGCGGGCGAAGCCTCGGTTTTGCATTTTCTGGCCTCCGACCCGGCAGAGAACGAGTTTCTGTTGCTCTAAGCCCCTCAGTGGGGGTACCTTGTTCAGCACCACGTGAGCTCACACAGCGTCGTCCTGAGGGAGGACTGGAGGGTGACACACCCTCCGGATGGAATCAGCCTCCCCAGCCCCCAGGGGAAGCCCAATGCCACCCCTCTTCTAAGGCATGGACCCTCTTCCTGCCGGACCCCCGACAGAGAAGCCAAGTCCAGGTCCAGACTTACACAGTGCTCCGGCCTCCCTCCCGGCTCTGATGCCGGCAGACCTACCCCACATACGTCAGGGCCGAGCTGCCCCTCCCTGTGATCGGGCTGCAGGGGCTGAGGGGCCCACTGAGGCATGTGCTAGCTGCTTCAAAAGACTCCGAGACCCACAGGACGGGCGTCCGCCTTAGAGGCGGCAGGGACAGCCGTGGGGCCGGGCAGGAGGGCAGCCTGGGGTCCGTTGGCTCCTTGCTGGGGAGTCGCGGCTGGGTCCGCGTCCGGGTCCAGGGCCCAGCTCTGCAGCCCACCAGCCCTGTGGCCTTGCCCAAGTTCTGAACTGCCTGGTCCCGGTTTCTTCTCGGTGGATTGGGGGTAAAAGCAGCGTCCGGTTGGTGGGATGAAATGAGGTGCTATTTGTCACGTGCTCTGAACAGGGCTTGGCTTAAGCAAAGTCCAGGCCAGTGTCCCAGGACCGTTCGTCCTTAGAAAGTCTCTTGCCAACCACCCGAGGCTGTGAGGGTAGGAGCTGGATCTGGGGGGATGGACACCCACGCGGGCGGCAGCGGCCAGCTGTGTCTGTCGGGCAACGAGGTCTGGGCCGGGGGGTGAGGGGCTGTCGCGGCCTGTGACAGGGGTCAGGAGAGGGGCACTGCCTTCTCAGGCCTGCCCACACCTCTCTGTGTGGAAGGAACAAGGCAGCCCGAGCCTCCGGGTCTGGAAAATGAAATGCCAGAGGGCACCTGGGGGGCTCAGCCGGTTAAGCACCGGACTTCAGCTCAGGTCATGATCTCGCGGTTTACAGGTTTGAGCCCCGAATTCTGCTGACAGTGCAGAGCCCGCTTCAGATCCTCTGTCCCCCTCTCTCTTTGCACCTCCTCTGTGCTCACTCACACTCTCTCTTTCAAAATAAATAAATATTAAGAAATAAAGAGAAAGGCCAGGCTCTCTGTCTGAAGAGGTGGGGCTGACACTGGTTGGGGCCGGGGACAGATCCCACTCTCTGGAAAGGCACGAGCCCCTGGCAGATTCAGGGGACCGTGGGTCTGGGAGGCAGGGAGCAGAGGCCCGGGCTCTGGGCCGAAGGCAGCAGTGCTCACCAGCAGGACAACCATAGGCAGTTATGGCCACTGTCCCTGCCTCAGTTTCCCATCTGTCAAGTGGGGCCGTAACAGGGGAGCGAGGATTGCATGAGTTGATACATGTGGACGACTTCGATCGGGGCCTGGGACACCGAGGCACTGTGTCCCCAGAGCCGCCCCTGCAGGAGAGGACCCTCGGTGGGGCTCAGTGTGATTTGGGTTTGAATGTGCGTTGAGATGCAGGGAAGCCACAGTCACGGCTACGGTGGAAACTGAGGTGAGGTCATACGGGGAAGGGGTGGGGAAGCCAGGGGGCCTGGTGAACGTACAGGGAAGGATCGGGATGGGGAGGGGGGGCTGGTCGTCAAACTAACGAAGGAGCGTCGGAGGGAGCATAGAGCGGCCTGTGCGGGCCACTTGGCGGACACCGTATTTTATTTGCCTCATTCTCAAGTGGGCACAGCCCTGAGCACTCAGCCAATATCAGGAAATATGGACGTGGTGGTCTGCGTGAGCCGCGTGACTCAGGGCAGATCTTGTTTCTTCTCCGGGCCTCAGGTTCCCCGTCCTTCACACGAGGAGGTGAACTAGAGATTCCCCAAAGCTCTTTCCAGCTCGGGTGTTCCGGACTCCTCCACCCTCCTCCCCGTGGGAGAACGGCATCTGGGGAAGGAGACACCTGTGAGCAGAAGCCCGGCTCCGCCCGCTTCATCCTGTGCCTCAGCTGGGTCCCCAAGCTCCCTCTCAACACCAGCGCCCATCCATTCAGCGGAGGCCCTACTATGCGCTTGCGACCGGGGGCGGGGGGTGGACCTTCCGTCCCGTCCATCTTGTAGACAACAGATTCGGATCACATGCCTACTATGCACCGGGGCCCCTTGCTGGACACGGGTGATGCAGAGGGAGGTGAGCTGGATAGACAAACCTTCTAGAACCTTGAGGGTCTGGCAGAGACACACC
The DNA here is from genome assembly GCA_004023845.1 of Helogale parvula. NCBI lineage: Eukaryota > Metazoa > Chordata > Mammalia > Carnivora > Herpestidae > Helogale > Helogale parvula. The sequence continues at coordinate 20,747 of PJEM01017352.1, forward strand.
CTCTTACGCTGTGTGTTGTGCGAGGAACAGAAAGGGAGCTAAAAGTCAGCCTCCAGCAGGGAGAGGCTTCGGCCTCCAGGGAGTCCGCTCTGGGCCTTCCGTGCACAGCCTCCGCCTCTCCTGTTAGGGTAATGGATAGACTTTGCAGGAAGATGTGAATACTATTAGGATTCCATTTAACAACAATTACAGGCCAAGCGGCTCTTTATAGCTTCTTAAGAGACCGCTTTGCAACCTGTCTCACAAAATAAATTCCCTTTTATTTTTGCCTCCCTGCAGTAAAACCGGAGCTCCCTGCCTAGCTGCCCATGGGTGGGACCTTTTCTTATTGTCATGGCCGTGACCTCAGGCTCTGGGGGCCCTGACAATCCACAGACACCCCCTGTGGGCCTTCCCTGCTGTCTGCAATCCCCACCTTCGCTCTGGAGAGCCGCATATTTCCAGCTTGGCCCCAGAACGCCACAGCCGTGGGCGAGGGGATGGAGCCGCGGCCTGCGGAAGCTGACTGGGGCTCGGGATTGCTGTCAGGAGTCGCGGCTGATATTAAAAGCTCACAGGAACGTTCATTTTACTCCGTGACACGTTAGTGCTGGCTTAATACTAAAATGACACACATGGCCATTTTCCACGAAACGCCTTTGTCGGCCTGATGACCCAGGACGACGCTCCCAGGTTAAGCACCAGGACCCCTGACCCAGCCGCCACCGTGTGCCCGTGTCCCTACCGGGCACATGGCTTCTAATTTGAAAAGCTCGTATCGGCGTCCATCAGAACACCCGTGTGTCCGTTCTGCTCACTCGCCTGAGACGTTTCCAGGAACTGCCATGTGCCAAGAACTCAGGATAGAAAAAAGAACCAAAACAAGATCTTGCTGTCAGGAAGCCCGAGCGTCTGAGGGAGGAAGCAGTCCTCTGGGGGGGGCGGTGCTGATGGTGACGAGGGATGCGGTGCCCAGGATCCTCACGCGTCAGCTTTGGTACAAGGCGCTGCACCCGTGTTCTCCTGAAGCTTCGCAACAGCTCTGCCAGGTAGGGCTCTGTGCAGGGCAGCGAGAACGAGGTCCGAGGTCCCTCCCCCCCGCCCCTGCCCCAGCAGAGGGGACCCGAGTCGGGATTTGCCCCCAGACCCGGGTGACCCTTTCTGCTTTCCACACCTGAGCCACCTCTGAGCACCTGTGTGTAGAACAGCCTGCCCTCGGGCCCCCAAGCCCACTCCACCAGCGGGAGGGAAACCGAACAGGGCGCGAGCCTGGGAGCCGAGTCCGAGCCTGGCGGCCCCCAGCCAGGCTCTCTGGACATAGCGCCCACCGGGAAGACAGGGCGGGGCTCCCCGGGCCCTTGTGCCCCATGTGGTGCACCTGCGTGCTGTGGCCAAGCTGGGGCCCAGTCTCCTACAGCCTGCGCCTTGTCTGCTTCCTCACGCAGTCACAGTGTGTGAAGGGACAAAAGTCACACTCTGTTCTATCCCTTGTCTCTGGGGGTCTTTTCGGGTCTATGTGCCTATAGGTAAACCTTTCTTGCTTCCAGCTCAGATTTGGCTCCAGGAGCTGTTTGCTGTCTCTCTTCCCCCCCTCTGCTTCTGTCCC
>PJEM01017353.1:0-22338 GCA_004023845.1 Helogale parvula
GGAGGCGTGAGCGTGGCCATGCCACACCCACCCTGGGTCACCCGATGCACGGACATCAGCAAAGCGCTGCGGGCATTCAGCAAATATTTGCTGGAGGAACAAACAGGAAGGTGTGAAGACAGGCACACCTCAGAGGCCCCGCGGGCTCAGTTCCTGGCCATTCGGGACCAGGGACCACCGCAATACAGTGACTGTCCCAGAAGGCCAGTCAAATGAAACTTTTGGTTCCCAGTCTATAGAAAAGTCAAGTTTATAGTACACTGTAATCGTTTTTTTTTTTGTTTTTAATGTATATTATTTTTGAGAGAGAAACAGAGAGCACAGGGGAGGGGCAGAGAGAGAGGGAGACACAGAATCTGAAGCAGCTCCAGGCCGAGCGGTCAGCACAGAGTCTGATGTGGGGCTCGAACAAACAAACCTTGAAATCATGACCTGAGCTGAAGTCAGACGCTCATTCCACTGAGCCCCCCCCAGGTGCCCTGTACCGTAGATAGTCTATTAAGCATGCACAACATCACGTCTAAAAAAATAATGAATTAAAAATACTTTACGGCTGGGGCGCCTGGCTGGCTCAGTCAGTAAATGTGCAACTCTTGATCTTGGGGCTGTGAGTTCAAGCCCCACGTGGGGTGTAGAGATTACTTAAAAATAAAATCTTATAAAACCTGCTTTATTGCTCAAAAGCGCTAACAATCATCTGAGCTTTCCGCACACTGTATCACGGAGCACCCTAAAAAATATAACAGCGGAAAACGTCAGATGCTGAGAGTTACCAAGTGCGACACGGAGATGTGAAGGGAGCAAGTACCGGCAGAAAAAAGGCACTGACTCGGTCAGCACCGGACTGCTACAGATCTTCACTCCGCAGGCGCGGTCTCTGCCAAGGGCAGTGCAGCAAGGGGCGCCTGGGGACTCAGTCGGTCAAGCGTCCAACTCTTGACCTTGGCTCAGGTCATGATCTCACAGTTCCTGAGTTCAAGTCCAGCATTGGGCTCTGCGCTGGCAGCCTGCTTGGGATTCTCTCTCTCCCTCTTTCTCTGCCCCTTCCCTGCTCTCTTTCAAAATTAATAAACGTTTAAAAACCGAGGGATGTCTGGACATACACCACAAGCGTCTGGAGCTGCCTGCGCCCAGCGCATCGTGAGCCTTGTATGTGGTTGGTTCACGATCGGAAGACCCGGTGGAGGAAGCCCACGGCGGCCACACACGGCTGCTGCGTTCCATCCAGGCTCAGGTGGGGCTGACGGGGACGGGCATCACCATCTGTGTGCCGCCAACGCAAAAACACAGCCAGGTGACCACATGGTGCCTTCTTTTCATATCACCTGCTTGTTGCTGTTGTTATTTTCAGTTTATTTTTATTTATTTTGAAAGAGAGCTGGGGAGCAAGCAGGGGAGGGGCAGAGAGAGGAGACGGAATCCCAAGCAGGCCCTATGCTGTCGGCACAGAGCCTGACGTGGGGCTCGAACTCACGAACCATGAGATCATGCCCTGAGCCCAAGTCAAGAGTCGGACGCTTAACCGACCGAGCCCCCCAGGCGCCCCTTGTCATATCACCTGTAAGCAGCTGTCTGACCGCAGAGAAGTTAAAACGTGAAAGAGAATGTGTGTCTGAAATCGAAGAAATACGGCACATGAGTGGCGGCTGCCCAGAAACAAAGGGGCTGTCAGGGTCCAGGCATATGAATTCGGTCAAAGGACTGTGTCCGGTTTCTACGGCGACAGGAAGCAGGCTTTCTTGGTTTTATGGTAGAAGCAGACAGGACCAGCTAAGCAAACATTTGCGGAGGGTTAGAAGACAGGACTTCCTCCCCCTTACTGCGTGGGAAGGGTGTTTTTGTATTACTTGGATTCTTGCATAACAATAAAAAGTTGATCCACAAACTAATAAAGATGAACATGGACCAGGAACAGCGAGTACACTCTGGATCACCTTGACTGTCCCCGGCGCAGAGGGGATGAAGAGAACGAGTTTAAAAGGGCAGCTCTCCTGTTACTTCCTGGAGAGGCGCTTGCTTCCTGGCTGCCCTGCTCTCTCTACCTTCTGATTCAGCGGCTGTGAGCAGCTCTCTCTGCTAAAACCTGGAAAGTCTTTGTCTCTTAGAGTCACGGGGGGAAACGAACAGGGTAGATTTTCTCCGAAGGGCAAGTGAAATGTGGATGGAGTGGGTTAGGTCAGGTGGAAGGGATTGGGGACCAGAAATGACCAGCCCATGGCACGGGGAGGGTGGGGAGGGATGGACAGGGGGCCGCTTCTGCTTTCCCCTGGGAATACGTGATAGTCTGTGGCTCACGGAACTTTCCACCGCGCACAAGGTGGGAATGGCATTATTTGGGGGAGGTTCTTAAGTGTCACAGCTTTGGAGATTCCTGGTTTTTCTGGGCGTCCCCTCAGGACTCAGGCTTCTCTGTCCCTCGGCCACCACACCTGCCCTTGAAGGCTTGGTCACCTGAGCACTCCTATCAGTGGCTCAACCGTCCTCCCTGGCCCGGCGTCCTGCCGGAGCCCCGACCGGGTCACTGCTTAGAGCTGCGTTAGCACCCCGGGGAGCTGGTTAGGAATGCAGAGTCTCAGGGTCCCCCAGACCCACCGAGTCAGCGCACCTGTGACTGGTGCCGAACAAGCTTTGGTCAGGACGCTCATGTCCTCAGGCAGCCGTTGGAGACCCTACTCTTCAATGACCCACTCCTCCAGGAAGCCCGCCCTGATCTCAAAACCCACACTCCACAGTGCAGCCAGCTGCCCGTGCTCCCTGGGCCCCTCACAGCTCAGATGGGCTTCGCACCCGTCTCTAGGTCAAGAATGGCCCACACGTTTCCAAAAATGATCGCAGCGACGGCTTGGCAGGCGTGTTCAGAGGATTCTGAAGATGCTGCTTAGAATCGAGAGGGGAGGGGCACACAAGAGGCTGGTGGTACCTTCCCTCACAGACTCCACTAGAACTTCCGCTCGCAGCGCCCAGCCAGGCCCTCCCGCCCAACTCCAGCAGCCTCCCCTCAACACCCCCAGCGGACGCTCCTAGGCCACTTTCCAGGACATTCTCCCCACCTCCCTGCACTCCCTCTCCAGTGGTCTCCTCTGTAGCCTTGATCGTAAGTGGTGATTATCTCACTAACGTTCACTCGACATGTTTACACTCACTTTCCCCACCAGCCCGCACGCTCTGAGATCTGGCTCCATCAGCCCTGGGGGATGCGGATGAACCACCAGCGGGCACTTGGGGGACTGGGGGTCGGCTGGGGGTGGTGGCACGCGGGAGAGGTCCTGCCCTGCCCCGGAGACAGGAGGGCACCGCCACGTGAGGCAGGCGACATGCTTGCTGAAGTCACACCATCGGGGAGCGGAAGGGCCAGCTTCACCCCCATGGCAGTCGGACCCGGGGCCGGGTCCTGGGCCCAGGCTCCCTGCGCCCCGCCCTCCCCTAGCGCCCTGGGGGGGGGGGGTCCGGCCCCTTACCTGACCCCGATCGTGAACATGCTGAGAAGCTGCTTCCCTTGCAGCCAGCCCGTGAACATGATCAAGCCTGGGAAGGAGACGAAAAGGGTACGTCTGCACACGCACACACGTCTGCACACGCACACACACGTCTGCACACGCACACACGTGTGGACGCACGCAGTGAGCCCCCTCTGACATGCGGCAGGGTTTCAAACTCCTTTTCCAAAAAGAATTTCAGGAATGTTCGCCGAAGTCAGTGAGCAGGAACCACAAGCACTTGGGACGAGCCTCCTGCTTCCTTTGAAGACCCTTCCGCGCCTGCAGAGAAATGGTTTGCCTTTTCCGGGAAGGACCAAGGAGGCTCGAGAAGAGAAAGATCAGCCAATGAGTTCCTCTCAGGCTGCTTGAAAACGTTTAGAGGATTCCAGAACGCTCCCCGGGGGCTGTTTGTGCTGGGACGCCCCCCCCCAACCCATGGTGTCCGATGTGGCGGATGACAGGTGTTCCTGGAACAGCCATGTGGGCCCAATTCTTAGAGGACTTTGTCCTGCCGTGTTCGTGATCAAACATGCCCCCTTTTTCCATTTTCTCCCTCATCATTTACCCAGCGTTTACGAGCCGGCAGGCCCAGGACACGCGGACCCCACCAGAGACGGGCCCTCGGGGCAGAGAAGGGGCACGAGGCACACTGGGACCCACGAAAGGCACGAGACATTGACAATGGGGGAAAAGCTCCGGGGCCTGGGTGTCCTCATCTGTAAAGTGGGGATAACGCCCATGTCCCCCTCAAGGAGTTGTTTCAGGATTGAAGACGCACCTGGGGTGGGGTGGGGGGTGTCACAAGGTCCGATGTGTTAGCATTTTTTTTCAGGCTGTAATTAATGGCCATAGTCAAATGAAATCTCAGCTGGCATCCAAACGAATCCAGATGCAAAGCGTGGAGACGCAACTCTATTAGAAATAGGGGTGGGGGGTTTGCAGCCCCGGCCTCGAGGCCCCGACCTCACCACAGGGACCCCCACCGAATGCTGGGGCGTGCTCACAGGAGCCCCCAGGGGCCGGCCACATGCAGCAGTTCCCAAAGCCATGCTCAGTGACAACAGGAGAGGGGCAGCTTGGAAGTGGCCACACCGAGGGCATGCCCGCCGCGGAGGCTGGCAATCCCTTCCCCCCCTGGAAGGCCAGGGTTAAGGCCTGACCAGCCCACCGCTGCCTCCTGCCCTGTGTCTCCTCCTTGCCCCCACCAGGGACCCACAGAATCCCCGTCCAAAGCCCCTGGCTGTGCTAGAGCTGTTCTTGAAATATTTACTACGGAGAAAACAGTCCGGGTGCTATCGTGGCCGTGGATATGACCACGCAAGTCCCAATGAACTTGGGGAGGAATGGCTTAGACAAGGCACTGACCTTCCAGAGCTCTGGCTTGGAACTTTTTTTAATCAAAATAACACATTTCATCTTTGTGGTTTTTTCCAAAAAACAAATTTCCTCCTATTAATATGATCTGCTTGACCATTGGCCTTGAAGCATATGGATGTGGGATTCGTTCTTGGGGCCCCTGGGGGAGAAAGAGCACTTCACTGACAGCGCCCTCTCGTTCTGGCCACACCGACCGCCAGAGCAGGTGTCAGAAGGCTTTTCCTCCAAGAGGCCGGACGGTAAATGGCTCTGACTTTATGGGCTGTGAGGTCTCTCGCTGCAACTCAACTTGGCCACCGTCAGGTGAAAGAGGTCACAGATGGCTTGTGAATGGACGTCGCTGTGTTCTTAAAAAACCATCACTGATGGGCGATGGAGATTTGAATGTCATAGAACTTTCATGTCATGAAATATTCTTCTTTTGATTTTTTTCCAAATATTTAAAAATATAGAGAATATTCTTTGCTTGTGGGCCATAAAAAACTGGCGGCAAACCCAGGTGGGTTCAGGAGCCAGAGTTCTCCAGTCCCTGAGCTAGAGAGCCAAGAGGCCTCTGGGCTGCCACGGCCAAGGCCACACGTGCATTCTCCTCTGCCAGAGATGGCCGACCGACACACAGTCCCCAGGACGACGAGTGAATGGCGATGTGTCCGTGATAAACGTCACCAATGTGTCACGCTCCTCCCGGCCACCGAGCAGGAGTATGGCCTCAAAATGCTGTCCCAGCTCAGAGCCCCACTGGTTGAGCTCGGACTTGGCCAGTTAAGATAAGACCCAGCTTCCATTATGGACCCAGGACAACACAGGGTGGACTGGAGCGAAGAAGCCGGGGAAGGGCTTAAAGACCACGAAGCTCCTGACTTAGCCATCTCTGGGCACTTAAATCCAAAGCTGAACTTGGAGAGGTGACTAGACACTGGAATTCGGGGACGGGTGCCCAGGGAAGAACGGGCAAGCAGGTGCGTCCCTCACCCGACAGAAGGCTGGACTCCAGACCGCATCCTCTTAGCCACCTTGCGGAACTTACTTCTGCATAGAAGTCGCAGAGGAGTGGGGACCCCCCCATCCCTCCAGGAAACCCTAACTCCCGCTGTTCACCTGGCAAATTCCTCTCATCCTGCAAGACCCAGTTTCATGCCACGTCCCCTTGGAGTCTTCCCAGCTCTCCCACTCTAGATTAACCATGACCTTCCCATCTCACATTTGTTCAAGTGCCTTTTTCTAGTGGCCTGGGCTCTTTCCAAGGGCCTAAGTGTGTTCGTTTCACCTCGGTGGCCTCTCCTGGTGTCTAGAGTGCCACAGGACGTTCAGTAAAGAAGTCACACGTCGGGGCGGCCAGAGGCGAACAGAAGTGTTGCTGGAAGGGACTGCTGTTCCTCTTACTAACGTCCTGTGGCCCCGTAGGTTTGCGAGACCCACTTGATCCTCCTGTCGTGTCCCGCCTGTGCCTCGGGAAGTGGTGTGCTGGTCGGCTCCTTTATCAAGTACTCACTCAACAAGTGTTTATCGAGAATCTGCTACGGGCCGGGTTCCAGCTGACCTTGAAGGTCGGGAAACGAAGAGCACACGCTCAAAGCCAGAGCTGGAGACAGCAGGAAGGAGTGGGTGAAGGGACCGGGGGGGCCCATGGGGAATATTCAGACTTGACACCTAAATTTAGATCCACAGCACCAAGTTGATCCTCTTTGGTATGATGCCAAAGGCCAGTCGCCACAGCCTGGTTGGTAGCACGGGTATACGGCCGGAGGGACCGCTAACCTGTACCTCCCAGTCTCCTTTGCAGTTAGGCAGGCCATGTGACTCCATCCTGGCCAATCAAAAAGGGGCAATGGTGATGCCTTCCCTTGGGGCCCCATGCCTTAAGAATTTCCCATACTGGGGCGCCTGGGGGCTCAGTCAGTTAAGTGTCTGACTTCAGCTCAGGTCATGATCTCATGGTTCATGGGTTCAAGCCCCCCACTGGGCTCTGTGCTGACAGCTCAGAGCCTGGAGCCTCTCTCTGCCCCTCCCCCACTCACGCTCTGTCTCTCTCAAAAATAAATGTTAAAATACTAAAAAATTTTTTCTTGTACTCCGTGTTTCCACTTTCCCCGCTTGCTGGCTGAACAGAATCACGGCCCACGTCATGGGACCTGGGGGGAGAACGGTGGGGGCCGGGACCGCGTTGGTGTTTGGAGGTGACCCACCCAGGAGTCACTCAAGCAGGAACATGCCTGCGGACTGCCGCGTGAGCAAGCAGTACACTTGACCACATTGAGCCATGACAGTGGACGGATGCTCATCGCAACAGTTTGCCTGGTCTAATGCAGAAACCGCTTGGTGCCATCAGTCTCCCAGCCCGCCCCTCGGTCCTCGCCCGGGTCGGCAGCAAGATACTTGAGAAACAGCCGTGGCTGCTCAAGACGGTGTCCCTCCATCCCTGGGGTCTAGCACGGACATGGCTCCCCTCCGTCCCCCCGTCCCCAGGGCCCGCCACGGACATGGCTCCCCTCCGTCCTGTCCCCAGGGCCCAGCACGGACACGGCTCCCTTCCATCCCCCCGTCCCCGGGGTCCAGCACGGACACGGCTCCCCTACAATCCCCCCTGTCCCTGGGGCCCGGCACGGACACAGCTCCCCTCTGTCCCCGGGGCCCAGCACGGACACGGCTCCCCTCTGTCCCCAGGGCCCAGCACGGACACGGCTTCACTCACCAATTATGCCAAACGAGAAAAGTGTCAACTGCTTCCCCAGCTTGTCCATGCTCTTTTGCAGCGGGGTTTTGGGCGTCTGAAAGGAGAATGAGGGGTCTGTTAGAGGACGCCCCAGTAGTGGGGTCTCCTGGCTTTTTCACATCTCGAGAGGAGTGACAATACACAGGGGTACGTGCATGTAAAAATTCACTGACCTCTACACTTAAGGTCTGTAAGTTATATCTTGGCAAAAAATCCTACAAGTGTTTTTATTTATATTATTTTCTTAATGTTACTTAGTTTTGAGGGAGCACGCATGTGGGGGATGGGCAGAGAGAGCTGGAGACAGAGGATCCAAAGCGGGCTCTGGGCTGACAGCAGGGAGCCCAGGGTGGGGCTCGAACTCACAAACCGTGAGATCATGACCAGAGCCAAAGTGGGACGTTCAACCGACTGAGCCCCCCAGGGGCCCCCCAGTAACTGTTTAAAAAAAAAAATTTAAAAAATGCGAACTCGTATTACCCACATCACCCTCATTCCCAAGCACGAGGCAGGGCTGGCATCACTAGCGGAGGGTAATCTCAGAGCCCAGCTTGCAAGAAAAGCAAAGCCCGCACGGCCCTTACCTCTTCCGTCTGCATCATCTTAAACACTTCTCCGAACTGGGACCTTTCCCCCGTTCCAATCACGACTCCCTGCATTCAGGAGAGAGACGTGTGAGATCTGAGGCCGGGAGCCTGCTGGTGAGGGCGGCCAAGGTCGCCGGGGCTTACCTGTCCCTTCCCATACTGCACCAGGGTCCCCATGAAGACGATGTTGCTCAGAGTGGTGAGGTCCCCTCCGCCCGTCAGCGGGCTGTCCGTCTTACTGCAGGGCTCCGCTTCCCCAGTGAAACTGGACTCGTCCACCAGGAGGTCTGTGACCTAGAGCCACACGGGGAAAAGACAATGAAATCTGCCCCTTCACCCTGAGAACTGATTAAAAAAAAATTTTTTTAACGTTTATTTTTGACTGAGAGACACAGAGTGCGAGCAGGGGAGGGTCAGAGAGAGAGGGAGACACAGGATCAGAAACAGGTTCCAGGTTCTGAGCTGTTGGCACAGAGCCTGACGTGGGGCTTGAACCCATGAACCGTGAGATCATGACCTGAGCTGAAGTCGGCCGCTTAACTGACTGAGCCACCCAGGCGCCCTGAGAACTGATTTTTAAAGCACAGCACGGACCCCTCTCGCCCTGCAGAACTTCTCAACCAGGAAAAGTGTCCTGGGCATGAGAGCCAGCGTTCCCGGTCAGCGGGGGTGAATCCTGGCCAGTGGGCGTCTACAAGGTAGGCACGCAGCTCTAAGCAGAGAACGTACCTCCGCTGGGGCCTGGAGTTGGGCTGGAAAGGACTTTTTCTGGGCTACGTGTGCTGCCCTAGGATACTGCGGTCTCCTGGACACACTCCGAAGCCGGGGTCCGTGGGGGAGAAACAAGGCAGACCTCTGGGGCCACCCCTGCGAGTGGGGGGTTTCTCAGCTCACAAGCCGAGAAGCCCCTGGGTATGATAGAACATTCAGGAACTTCAGGCATTTTTCTTTGGTGCATTAAAGAATGCTTGCATCAGGGCACCTGGGTGGTTCAGTTAAGTTCACGATCTTCCAGTTCAGATCTTCAGCTCAGGTCATGATCTCCCAGTTTGTGGGTTCGAGCCCCGCGTCAGGCTCTGTGCTGAGCCTGGAGCCTGGTTTAGATTCTGTGTCTCCCTCTCTCTCTGCCCCTCCCCTGCTCACACTCTGTCTCTCTCGGTCTCAAAAATAAATATTAAAAAAATTTTTTTTAAAGAAGAAAAATGCTTGCATCTAGGTTTAAACTTGGACCTGATCTTTAGGTTTTGAGAAATCATGCCATCTTGCCAGCTGATAAAAATGATCGATTAAAATGATTGATCTGGGGGTGCCTGGGGGGCTCAGCCGGTTGAGCGTCCGGCTTCGGCTCAGGTCATGATCTTACGGTTCATGGGTTCGAGCCCCACATTGGGCTCTGTGCTGACAGCTCAGAGCCTGGAGTCTGTTTCAGATTCTTTCTCTCCCTCTCTCTCTGACCCTCCCCTGCTCGTGCTCTCTCTGTCTCTCAAAAATAAATAAAAAACTGAAAAAAATTATTTTTTAAAAAAAGATTGGTCTGGCATTGAACAGAGGCGTGGCCCGGGAGACCCCCCTGGAGTGGCTGGGACTACAGGCCTACGTGTGGCTCCCCGATCCGGTGCCTTCTGGGAATGTTGGCCCTGATGTCTGCTTACGTTTTGTGTTTTTGTTTTTCTAGAGAGAGTGCAAGAGGGCGCACAGGCATGCATGAGTGGGGGAGGGGCACGGGTAGAGAGAGAGAATGCCAAGCGGGCTCCAGGCTCAGTGCAGAGCCCACCGGGGGCTCAATCCCCCTGTGAGATCGTGACCAATATCCAGCGGCGGTCGCTGAAATGACTGCGCGTCCCCCAGGTGACCCATGGCGTCTGGGTTTGTAAAGTGAACAGTACTGCCCCCATCAGCCTCTGCCATGAAGTTACACCTATTTTCATGAGGATTTTCTGCCACTAAGAAGTAATTCACATCACATCTCAGGACGAACAAGGCTTTTTTGGTTATTAATTTTGCCACAATAAAAAGACAGACAGAAAACCACGACCAGAAAAGCACAGAATGGGATCTGGAACCGCAATTCCGTGTTCCAACAGACATCAAGTGAAGAACACGTCAAAATCACGGGACGAGCATCAAAACACGCCTCACATGCCCCCAGGAAACGGGCGAGCTTTGATCGTGTGGCCTCTCTGGAGAAACATACAAGTCTCAGGCCTGCTTTAACGTTATTTAAAATTTCGGTGTACTGTTAAAAAAAACTTAGGCAACAGTAAATTTAGAATATATCTTTTTAAAAGTATTTTTGAGAAAGAGACAGAGACATAGAGAGAGAGAGAGCGCGCACAAGCAGGGGAGGGGCAGAGAGAGAGGGAGACACAGAATCAGAAGCAGGCTCCAGGCTCCGAGCTGTCAGCACAGAGCCCGACGCGGGGCTCGAACCCACAAACCATGGGATCATGACCTGAGCCAAAGTCAGAAGCTTAACCAGCTGAGCCCCCAGGCGCCCCTAGACTATATCTTTCCAAGCACCTGTGTCTGTCTCCGGATGGAGATGATGGAGACGCCCACATAACCCATGTGCTTGGCACATCCATGAGCCACGTTACTCAGCGACAGCCTTAGGCTTTTAACACCAGAAACCACACACATACACGCGCGTGCACGCACACACACGCACATGGAGAGGAGGAGACAGCGCTCACACTTCCAGAACTCCTGTGATGACCTAGGCCCTGCCCCAAGCACGTTGCAAGGGCTCTCCCTCCAAACCCTCACACCCTCCATGAAAGATGCTGTTTTCTCCATTTTACATATGGGGAAACTGAGGCCTGGGAGCATTAAGTAACTTGCTCAAGGCTATACAGCTACTTTGTGGCAGAGCAGAATTGTGAACCAAGGCTCTAGTTCCAGAAACCGCACTCCTGACCAGCTTGCAAACCGACCCCAGAAACGGGAAGACGGAGCCGCCCAGCACCACTGGCTGCCGACACCACACCCGCAGGCGGCAGAAACTGGCACCGCATCCCCAAGGCAGGCAGGGATTGGGCTTCGAGAAGACACTGTGTAACGGGACATGATCACAATGTGAGTACGCTGTACTTCCTAGGACAGTCTGGCTTAGGGTTACAGTTGTACAGAGTTTGACGCGCGTGGAATTTGTGCCTGACTTTGTTCACATTTAAGTAACACTGTCATAAAAATAGAAAGTCAACACGGGGAAGGGAGCCCCCTCCGTTGACTGAGTCCGAGCACCGTAATGACTGCAATCTGATGTTTCAGATGGAACCTGTGTGGAAGGCTTGGGAGTGAGAAACAGGAGGTGCAGTGGCTGGGCTGGGAGAAGCGCTGGACGAGGTGAGTTCCGACAGGATCGGGGGCTTGGAATGGGCCCTGACGGATAAGCAGACAGTTGGCAGGGAAGGAAGAGAGAGCAAATTGGGGGATGGAGGATGCATGAACTTGGTAATAACAGGCTACCCCAAAAAGGCATCTCTTCCCCCAGCGCCCCACCAGCTTTCAACGGACAGAAGCCCAGTGGGAGCGTGGGCACCCATTCACCCGCTTGGGGTATGGATTCTTGGGAGGGGGCTGTGGTTTGTGCTGTCCCTGGTGCTGAAGCCATGGCGGCCGGAGCCCTGAATGGAGAGGGTACAGGCAAGAAGACAAGAGGCTTGGTCCAGAGGGAGCACCAGTGGAGGTGTGGTTGGAACTCAGTCGCTTCTGGCATTGGCTAAGACATTTGGAGGGTGCCTTGCAAATAATGAGCCATGGAAAGTCGTGAGCAGAGAAGGGTGGGTGAGATCAACAAAATGATGTTAGATGCTGGAAGAGGCAGCCAGCTGCGTTGGGAGGGGAAGCCCACAGTCCAAGAAATACACCCCAACTGAGGCCGAGGATGGCTCCCAATGGCGGTGGGGGTGCAGTGGACACGGACAGAAGAGCCAGCCAGGAAGTGCCGGAGAATTGGCGGTAAGTGGAATTAACTAGCCATATGGACATAGGCACCGGTCACTAAGGCTCACAGCTAAATCTGGTCTACACAACATCTTTACGTCTGGTCTACACATCCTCTTTACATCAGGCATATTTGATCCTGAGTATATTCCACTGAAGTCAACTTGGGATTGGCAGGAATCCTTCAGGTCGAGGCTCAGTGAACACCCCAACCTTCTGAACCAAGACATGAGCCTTAACTCTTCCTCAGGTTTGTGCGTTGTTTTTTAAATGCCAACACCTTCCACCGCAGCAATCTCCTACTCGACACGTCCCCAGAGGCAGGGGAATGAAAGCAAAACTGAACTCTTGGGACCTCATCAAGATAAAGAGCTTCTGCACTGCAAAGGAAACAATCAAGAAAACTAATAGGCAACCGACAGAATGGGAAAAGATAGTTGCAAATGACATATCAGTTAAAAGGCTAGTATCTAAAATCTACAAGGAACTCACCAAACTTCACACCCACAAAACAAATAACCCAGTGAAGAAATGGGCAGAAGACATGAACAGACACTTCTCCAAAGAAGACATCCAGATGGCCTACAGACACATGAAACGATGCTCAACGTCACTCATCATCAGGGAAACACAAATCAAAACCACACTCAGATACCACCTCATGCCAGTCAGAGTGGCTAAAATGAACACATCAAGAGACTATAGATGCTGGCGAGGGTGTGGAGAGACGGGCACCCTCCTAACACTGTTAGTGGCAATGTAAACTGGTGCAGCCGCTCTGGAAAACAGTGTGGAGGTTCCATAAAAAACTATCCATAGAACTCCCTTATGACCCAGCAATAGCCCTGCTAGGGATTTACCCAAGAGATACAGAAATACTGATGCATAGGGGCACATGTACCCCACTGTTCATAGCAGCACTGTCAACAATAGCCAGATCATGGAAGGAGCCTCCATGTCCATCACCTGATGAGTGGATCAAGATGATGTGGTATATATACACAATGGAGTACTACACGGCAATGAGAAAGAATGAAATATGGCCATTTGTAGCAAAGTGGATGGACCTTGAGGGTGTCATGTTAAGCGAAATAAGTCAGGCAGAGAAGGACAGATACCATACGTTCGCACTCACAGGTCTAACAGGAAATTTTCAGAATGACCTAGCTTCAAAAAAAAGCAAGCAGTTAGTAGTGCTTAAGAAAAATTGATTCAGTATCTAATGGATAGTTGATACCTGTTACAATACAGCATTTTATATACTGTTAAGTGAAACTGCAATACAATCTAAGTTTATTTGGGGAGTGTTTGCTGTATAATTGGATTTAATGAAATGTTTAGAGGTGCAGTAGGCATGACTTTGAGTAGATAATGAAAGAAAATGCAAAATGCTTATTGATTTATGATGTGGTTTCATCTTAGCTTGGGTAAACCATGCAGTATTTAACACATAGTAACAAAATATTTACTATTGAAGCTTGAAAAGATGTGAGTTCTTTGTGTGCAACCTTTCATTTATGCATGTGAGAGGGTTATCGTTTTTTAAATATTTTTACATTGTAGTACTTGTTTTGCTTGTTGGGGGTGTTTGCTTATTTAATACATTCCGTCAGAGACAGAAATTACATGCTGGTTTTTTTTCCCCCTCTAGGGAGTGTGTCTTGGGTTTTTCCCTTATTATTTTCGTTACTTTTTTTTTTCCTCTTCTTTTTTTGGTGGAGGGGGTGGTTATGTTTAAATGAAGTTGCTTTTACAGCACCAAAGACTTAATCATACATTTCCTATATAAAAGGTAGCTACCTTTCTGCATGGACCTCAAGTATACTGTAGTATAGAGGTGGAATTTAAGGAAAGGTATTAAGCAGGCTGTGTTGTAGCTTATGGGCAAGTAATAATTGTATCATGTATCTTGAATGTATCATAGATAAGCTGCTATATAACGATTGCCACTTCAGAGAGCTGTGAAATTAGGTGATTAACTGGTTGGTACTTAACCTTCTAATTTCTGTATAAGTCTAATTACATGAAATAGAAGTTGGTGCTATGATTTTTTACTTTGCTTTTCTGTTTGGAGTGTCATTGTAACTACTGTATTGTAAATGATGGAAAATAATTGCATATGTTAAAAAAATAAATTGTGTTATATTAAAAAAAAAATCTTTGCCTCTGGGGGTGCCTGCATGGGTCGGTTGGTTAAGCGGCTGACTCCTGACTTCAGCTCAGGTCATGATCTTGCAGTTCATGCGTTCGAATCCCGTGTTGGACTCTGCGCTGTTGACAGAGCAGAGCCTGCTTGGGATTCTCTCTCCTTCTCTGACCCTCCCCTGCTTGTGCATTTGCTCATTTTCTCTTTCTCACAAATAAATAAAGGGGGGGGGCGCCTGGGGGCTCAGTCAGGTAAGCGTCCGGCCTCGGCTCAGGTCATGATCTCACATGCGGTCTGCGGGTTCGAGCCCCACGTTGGGCTCTGTGCTGACAGCTAGCTCAGAGTCTGAGCCTGTCTTTGGTTTCTGTGACTCCCTCCCTCTCTGACCCTCCCCTGCTATGCTCTCTCTCTCTCTCTCAAAAATAAATAATAAAAAAATTTTTTTAAATAAAGGAAAATAAAGAAAATTTAAAAAAATAAATAAATGCCAGCACCTTCCTTTTTCCACCCAGTGGAATCGACTGACATTCTGACCTCCAGAACTGTAACATAATACACTTGTGTTGTCTTCAACTGTTCTGTATCTCAGCCATAGGAAAGAGATACACTGGGGAACCCAGAGGGAGAGACAGCGAGAAAACATCAGAAGAGCCGACTGCAGGCAAGAGAGCACGCAATGTGGACAGTGAAGTATGTGGGCTCTGTGTTCGAATCACGTACGGATGCATGGCCTCAGGTGGGCCGCTCAATCTCTCCAGGCTTCTCTGTCCTTGCTGGACAGTCAGAGGATAGAGTCGTGTTCTCCCAAGGTTGCGGGAGACGAAAGGAGGCCGTTTCTACACAGTGGTTAGCACAGACCTGACTTTACGTACATGCGCATTCATTCCTTCCGTAAGAGAAAAAGGCGGGGAGGCAGAGATGAAGGGGGAGTGTCTGGACCAGGAAGGAACAATGCCGAGTGTGTGTGTGCGCGTGTGTGAGTGTGTGTGTATGTGTCGTGCGCGCACGCAAAGACTGTGATGACCTCCTGCGGGCACCGTGTCAGCTAGGGGGAGAGTGGGTAAAAATACCCAAGGCCCAGAACCTAGGGGACCCCGGTGGCCACCCAGGGGTGGCTGGGCGTGAAGACGGTTAAAGGCTGTGGCCACTTCCTGCTCGCGAGCAAACAAGGCTCTTCCTGTCTCCTCACGCCCAGCCAGTCCTCCACCTCGGAGACAAAGCATTACTTGGAGCTCTGACAGGTCCCATTCAATTCCCTTTTCATTTCCAAAGTGGTGAGAGAAAAAAACGGAGCAGTGACCCTGCTCTACTGGCCGGTCCACATCGACCTTCCCCCGAGGCCGTGGCCTTTGTTTTCACTGTGGGAAGAGAAAACGTTCTGTGACCTCCGCACACTATGCAGGAAAGGTTAGCACTGGGTTTACCTATTGTAAGAACTTTCTTGAACTGGCTGTTTCCTGGACCTAAACGGCTTTAGCCTTTATATAAAGGTGTCCCGGATCTCGAGTTTAACAGCTGACATATCTATCTTGTAGTGAATAAACAAAGGTATTGACTGTTCAAGGAAGTTGCAAAATATGAAAAAGGAAATCTGGGGCATTGCGACTGGCAGCGTGGAAAAAGGCATTCTGGGGTGTCAATCGCAGGCACAGGTGGATTTAACATAAGCAGGAGGAAAACCAGCTGAGGTGGAGTTACCTGGGGTTATAAACTGCTTCAGGGACGGGGGGGGGGGGGGGGGGGGGGGGGGGACGGGTAAGGGAGCACAACGCGCCATCGCCGCGGCCGCTCACATCACCAGGCATCGGGCTGAGCCTGCCGCAGGTGGTAACTCACTGAGGTGGGATGAGCACCAGCCCCTTTGACGGATGAGGAAACCAAGTCTCGGAGAGACCGGTCCTTCCTCTAAGTCACAGGCTGGGAGGCGCAGGGTGAAGATATGAAGCTCAGGGCTCCCCGATTTCCAACGTGTGTCACTCACCCATGCCAGGCTCTGTCCTGAGCACTCTCCATCCAAGAAGTGATATAATCCTTACAGCTGCCCTACGGGCGCTTTCTCCCCCCATTTTATGGGCAGGAAAACTGGGGCACAGACAGGTTAAGCAACTTGCTCCACGTCACCCAGCTTTTGAATGGTGGGCCCTCAGTTCAAACTCAGGCCAATGCCCAGCCCCGGAGCACAAACCACCTTGAGGCACTAACTCTGGGGGGCATTGGTAGGGGACACGGGTCCTCCACATCAGCGTCCAGCATCTGGACCGCACACCGCAGCTGGGGATCCCCACGATGGGAGGCAGAGCCCACAGCCCTGTGGAGAAGCAGACAGTGTCAGACTTCCTTGTGGGGGGTGTTGACCCCTGGAGAATGGGTCCTTTAAGGGGACCCATGTGCCCTGGACGTGGGAGTCTGACGCTGAATGCCTGTGTGGGGAGGGGGTAGCAGGTGGTGAGGAATCTGTCCTGCTGCAGGAAGGGATAGCGGCAGAGCAAGCGCGCCAGCCCTCCATCCTGGTCCCTACCCTGCTGGCAGATCTCAAGGTCAGGGCCAGAAGCCTTTGAAAGTGGGAGTGTCCCCTGGGCCCCTGCCTCCACTGCAAAGGCTGGCTAGAAGCTTTAAATGCAGGGCCTGGATTTGGCTCTCTGTCCTTCCCCCGTTTTCCCCTCCAGGCCACTGATTTTCTGTGTTATTTTTTTAAAGCTTATTTACTTATTTTGAGAAAGAGCAAGAGAGACAGTGCGAGTGGAGGGGGAGCAGAGAGAGAAGGGGAGAAAGAGAGAATCCCAAGCAGGCTCCACACTATCAGCACGGAGCCTGATGTGGGGCTCGAACTTACGAACCTCAAGATCATGACCTGAGCTGAAATCGAGAGTCGGAAGCTTAACCAACTGAGCCACCGGGTGCCCCTCCAGGACGCTGTTTTAACAGAATGCCAATGGCCTTCCCATTCCCAAAAACCCGTCCTCGGGAAGTACGTCAGTCCGGGAGACAGCCTGCGCTTAATCCGCCATCACTGAAAGCCTTGGACGATTCTTTAGCATTTTTGGAAACTTCCGTAAAATAGATGACCCTTATCAACAGATCCCTCTGAACTTGACTTAATGTTTTCTCATAGACCCAGGATTATCTCCGAGAGCCTGAGGTGAGGCTGTGACACTGTGACATGCACAAAGGTTAGGGACACAGCTTGCCTCCCTCCCCCCTCCCCGCAATGTCCCCAAACCACACTATTGTAAAACTTGTACCACGTTTTGTGTCTTCGCTGGTCTGTTCCCTCCTTGGCATTTAGCAAACTGGAATCACTTGTTTCTGACATCAGAGTAGCTCTTTCTAGAAGCGACTCTTGCCTCATTCCTCAGCCCCACCCTGGTTTCATTTGCTACCGTCGTCTGCTGTAAACCAGAAAATCACGCAAGCAAAACTTAAACTGGGAATGAATAATTTATGAAATACAGTGTGAGGGACTCCGTGCTTAAAATAGGCTTGCTTGCTGATTTTATGGCTTGTGGGTGTGCATGTACGTGTGTGTGAGCACATGTGTGTGTGTGCACGTGAGAGAGAGAGAGAGAGAGAGCATGCCCGCCTCCAGTAAGCTAAGCGCCTGCAGACCACAAAGACCAGGGTTCGGGGCTCCTCACCTCCGTGAGGCGGATGTCCGCCGGGATCCGGTCTCCGATCGAGAGGGACACAATGTCCCCGGGGACCAGGTCTCGTGCGAGCAGATGCTGGAGTTTTCCTTCTCTTATGCTGCATTTAAAATGAAACAAACCAACAAAAAAGAAAACATGCTGATCACATCCTGTTTTTGCACACTTTACCCAATTTGAGCAAAAATATAGAAGCACGCTTTCTCTTTCCATTAAGGACAAACCCCTGTGACTTTATGGTTTTATCACATTGTAAATTCACATCCCCTAAACGATGGACAGTGTGTGGCTCTCGGGAGACCCTCAGCTCCACGTGAAAAACGGGGCCACGACTACTGTTTACCCTGTCTGGAAACAAGGCGGAGCTGTGCAGCCTCCAGAACCTTCTGCAGGCGGAAGTCAGCGGTTCTAAAGCTTCCTTAACGGAGCCGGGAGCTAGAGGCGCTTCGTCCTCGGAGAAGACCCCTCTCAGGCACGGAGAACCGTCTTCAGCGCTCAGCCCGGCAGAGCACTGTCAGAGCTGCGGGGGGGGGGGCATCTTACGTGCCCGAGATGTGGGGACGTCCTTTCCCGCTGGGCCATGACCCCTCCTCACGGCTGTGCCAGTGACCACGCACGAGCTTGTGTGCATGGGCCCCGGCTGCCATCCCTCCACCTGCCGCCATCCCCCGGATGCCGCAGTGCCCGCCCGGCTCCCGCCCCGTCTCTGGCCATCTTCCATCTGTCCCACACGCGGTGGCCAGAGAGCTCTTAAAATGCAAAGATCAGGGGCGCCTGGTGGCTCAGTCAGTTAAAGTGTCTGACTCTTGGTTTCAGCTCAGGCCATGATCTCGCAGTTCGTGAGTTCTAGCCCCGCATAGGCTCTGCACTGACAGCATGGAGCCTGCTTGGGATTCTCTGTCTCCCCCTCTCTCTGCCCTTCCCCACCCTACTCATGCTCTGTCTCTCTCTCAAAATAAATCAATAAACTTAGAGTCAGATAAAAAAAATCAGATCACAACTCCCTCCTGGTCTAAACCTCCAATGGCTTTCGATGACCTTGAGCTCAAACCCGAAGGCCCTGCTAAGGCCCCCTTGGCTGGGTCCTGCCCCTCCCCCTCTCCTGCCATCCAGCCCTTGAACACACCCAGCTCCTTCTAGTCTCAAGGTCTTTGCCAACCTTGGAAGTTGAAGCAGACACTCCCCTCTTCCTTGTTAACAGAATTCCCTCTTGTTCAGAGAGCCACCCCTTCCCACCTGGAGCCGCCCGTCCCAGGTTCTGACCGGCTGAGACCTCAGGGTGAGCCCAGCGCCTGCCCATGATGGGCTTACGCACAGACACATTCCACATCCCTGGTTTATGAGACATGGATGGACATCTACTGGGGACTCGTGAGCAAGGCCTCCTCATCCTGTAAACACACACGCGCCCGCCCACACACACACACACACACACACACACACACACACACACACACACACACACGACCTCTTCCTCTGCTGGAGTTTTTCATGTCTGGGTCTGATGTCTGGAGCTGTGGCAGCCGCCCTGGGGCTACACGTGGAGCCAGCACAAGACAAAGCCAACAGGCTGAAGGTGGGAGAGGGCGCCTGGGGGGCTCAGTCGGTTAAGCATCCAACTTCCGCTCAGGTCAGGATCTTGCGGTCCGTGAGTTCAAGTCCTGTGTCGGGCTCTGTGCTGACAGCTTAGGGCCTGGAACCTGCTTTGGATTCCGTGTCTCCCTCTCTCTGCCCCTCCCCTGCTCATGCTCTGTCACTGTCTCCCCCTGTCTCTCAAAAGTAAATAAAACATTTTTAAAAATGAGAAATAAAAGGACCAGGCCCTTGGTACGAACTCAAGCGAACCAACCCCATGGTCCCTCCCACCCGAGCCCCTGGCCGTGTGACGACATGATTTCTCTGGTTTGTGCAGCTCAGCATCCTTTGTCGCCAAGAGCACCCATCAGACAGCCACCTGCTCTGCCCTCAGCTCTTCGCAGTCACCTCCTCCTATTTCTCAGGTCTCATCATAAAGTATCAGCTCTTCCTTCCAGCTCAGATCCTGGCAGCCCAGTCACTAGCCACTTACAGCCCTTGTCACTCTTCTAACCAAGTACGACTGCGTCTCCCTGAGAGTTTCCGGCGGCTGTGGGTTTGGAGGCCCTTCCTGGGTTGGATGCACCTGTCGTGTTCCAAAATCATCTCGTTTCTTCCCTTTATTATCTGCCTCCCCTGGTCGGTGGGGAGCTCTCGGATGCTCAAGACCTTCCCCTCCCGTTCCCTTGTGCAACCCTGGCACGATTTCTCCTGGCACACAGTAGGTGCTCAATAAATCATTAACGGCTGCACGAAGCATGGCGGTCTCCCAGGAAGGACCCGCAGGGTGCGTGCTCCTTCCGGCCTGTGGAACAGACACCCAGACGGAGGACGGGTATTTTCCAATTCCACCACCCTGCCGGCCACCACCGTTCTTGGGAACAGAACCTACTTTTAGAAGTGACTTCCGGGGACATCAATAATGCATACTCTGCGCCTGAAAGGCCAAGGCCTGATATTTAAACTCACGATCAGATCATCAAGCCACATGAATCATTTATGTGTCCGTCTGTTGGCAGGATTATGTCACGTGTCACACATCTGGGTCTCTGACAGCCTTGCTCGCCAACTTACTAAGCTCAGGCATGGTTAGTACCCCCAGGGAACCTTCCAGAACTGACTCGTCTTCTCTTGCGCTTCCCCACCACCCTCTTTTTGTCTCCATTATTTGTTATTCTCTGCCTTGTGTCACACACACACGCCCCTCGCTTGCTGGCTCCTTGGGAGGCAGAACGGGTCCCTCTAAGCTTTCTATCTCCAGCCGCGGGGCACAGCTGTGTCATATGTATCCAAACATATGTTCAGGTTCTTGCCCAAACATCGTCTTGCAGAAAACGGAGGGTTAACCCTATGTCTAAATCCGTCCTAGGCCCCTCGGACAGTGAGATACTTCCGGTTCCGTCCTTGTGACCAGGGGGTGCGTTGTGGCCCCAAAGCAGCTTGGGCAGAGCCAGCCAGGGCCCGGGGGAGGGGCGCAGACTCGGACCTTTCCTGAAATCAGTCCATTTGCACAAGGAGAATAAGCATACAGGGACCGGCAAGCTGGAAATTACATCAAGACAGTGCCAGGTTCAAACGTGTCCTCCTGGGCCCCTGCCCTTCCCGGGGGCAGCGGACGGAGCGCCTGCTGCATGCCTCCGCCGCCCAGGACCGTCACCACGCGTCCCCGCTGGCTCCTGGAGTCCAGTCCGAGGACGAACTCACGTCCCCAGCCGCACTGAAGGGGTCACAGGTGATTCCTACCGGACGGCGTGGAATACGGAACATCGCAGAAAGTTCTACCACATAGCACTGCATTCTTGTCCTAACTTTCTCCTTTTTGAACACCTTGGTGACAGCCGTGTGGAAAAGCAGGTGACGTGGAAATGTCCAGGCAGGAAAGAGACTGCTGGGCACATGGGCTGAGGCCAGCCTCGCAACATCTCACCCCGCAGCCCAACGTCCCGAGCGCTCGGCCGGTCCAAGCCGTGCGTCACAGCCTCTCAGCCCCTCTCAGAATCCCGCACAAGCCCTGAGCGCTCGCTCTCTGCAGGGACAATGTGCATGGCTCCCATCATTCCACAGGGTTCGCGGGCTGCTCTCTTCCCCAACCCACCCCGCCATCCATGCCTAGCCCAGGCACTCTGATCAGACCCTGATGAGAGAGTGGAGGCCCAGAGAAGTCGATTGGCAACCCGAGGACACACAGTAGTCTGGCGGCAAGGCCAATGCCATGTCCCCCAGCCCCCAGGAAGACACGGCTCTCCGCCATCACACTACAAGGGACACAAACTCTGCCAAACTCACCCGTCGGCGGGCTGCTCCGATGAACTGAAAAGTCGCAGGCCATCTGACTTACCAGTTACATTCGGGAGGAACCAGCTTGGTCAGCTTTTCCAGCGACTTCTCAGATCTGTACTCCTGGCAGGAGGCACAGCCAACAGAAAATTCAAGGCCGGGAACCCCGAAGAGCTCCGGTCACAGCCGGGCCACCCTGACCAAGACCTCGGGAAATACTCACACACCTGGATGAAGGCGACGGTGACCACGATCAGCACGGCCTAGGGGGGCAAACGGGGAGGGGGCGTCAGCACCAGCTGTCGAGCGAGTGAGCGGGTGAGCCCATGCGGGGTGGGCCACGGCACCGGCCTTTCCAAGCCTATTTCCTTCTCGCAAGACAAGCCCACGGAGATCTAGAAGATGGATGCATCCTCTCCCCTCCCCCCGAGAAAGGACGGAAAAGTCATCCCAAACTCTGGCATCCAAAGGTTCACATTTTGGGGTCCTCTTCTAGCTTTTTCTGCATAGACGCACAACACAGGATCCTACAGTACAGACATATTCTTTTATAAACCGGCTTTTCACACAACGAATTATAAACATCATTCCACGT